>CAVNYN010204552.1:0-22871 GCA_963692815.1 Nyctanthes arbor-tristis
GAACGGTATTTCTTACGTGTTAATAATTAACAATGTAATTAAAAACGTGAACTAATAATAAAATACAATAATACAATGTGATAGTGTTTTTTTTTTTTGGTGCAAAACTAACTTGGATGTCACTAGACTATGTGTATATATAGGTCTTAGCTACAATGTGACAATTTATAAACTAAATTAGGTTATAAATAAATTAGTTGCTAGACACATCAGTAAGTTTTCTCTCTGATTTAAGACTTTGCTTTTGTTCTCACGAACGCTGAAGGCATCTTCATGATTAACTGCTAGATAGCTACATGACAAGCCTCATTCGTTGTCGCGCATTTGGCATCTAGTTTACCAAATAAGAATATTATTGGCGCAATGGTCCCCAGAAACTTTTTCTCATATTGCCAGAACCATATACTAAATTAAAATCTCTGTTTTGATGCGATTGGTGGCACTATTTGCTAGAGATGGCAAAAATTACTCCATATGTTCTTCCAACTTGATGGAGTTCGATCTGCCCCAAATAAAATGGAAATTTCTTGACGCATAAATTATGAAGCTGGGTGGTGGATCAAAGGTATCCTACCCCCACATCCGTCGTGTAACATTAAACAGATAAATAAATATATATATATATATAATGTAATAATATAAATTTGAAAGAAAATAGAATATAAAAAATAAAAATAATTGGAGTAACAATAGAAAGCGTAATTAACAAAAAGAGGCTGACACGTTCGTATTTACCTTGATTCGAACCTCAACTTGATCCCCCGAAAACAGGTGCATCACCGAGTAGAACAAAACTAACCGTCCTGTTTATATATACCTAACAATATTGTCATGTGTGTCAAGCATTTTAAAGACTAGAAATGTTGTCTACTTCTATGTGCCAAACTAAAATGATTTATCAGACATTATATTCTTCTTCATTAATTTTTATCAGACATTATATTCTTCTTCATTGTCAAAATTAATGATATTATTTCATTTTAACTTTTTAATTTAATTTGTGTTTTTCAATATATCGATTTTGTCATCTTCACAGCTATATATTATAACGTATATACGTTTTTGTAAAAGGTATGGCATCCAGCGTGGGGGTTGATCATCCCTTCCCCGACCCAATTACCCCCAACAACCAAATCGATATAGACCGTCCCAATTCTGCTTTTAAAAACTTTAAGGTATTTGGATGGGCATAAATTGCGTGTACACCATATATTGCCTGCTTTCCACTCATAATATATGCTTTTGAGATAACTTGACAAGATGGATCAAACTAGTTGCTTTGCCTAATGTCATTTTTTTGGGTATTTGAAATCTTTTTATTTTTTTTCACTATTTACATTTTTCTGAGTCCTAGTCCGGGTGTCGATTTAATCGCTTTTCTTTAACATAGGTTTTGATTGCATTGATTCAGAAAATAAAGTTGTTCAGTTTTTGTGAAGTAATACGTGTTTCCTAATTGTGAGTTTGTGCATGCGCCAACATCACAACTTGTGACATCCAGTCCCACCTAACCACCGTAGCACCACCAATGGGAAATCAGCTAACCTTAGTCTTAACTAAAATGAGGATATGCAATTCTTTATCGATTTTGCCGGAAATAATCAATCATATGCCTTCATCTTTCTCAAATCTCCTCATCGCAAGAAATCCAATTGTTCCTTTGTTATGTTCCTGTAATTAAAACATTCTAATAGCTTCAGGTTTTTCGATGGAGAGAATATCGATTGCCAGCTTATCTTCCTTAAATCGAAACGAAGAGCTGTTCTAGTGTGGAATTGAAAGGCTATGGTGTCGCTGAATTTTTGCTATTCGTGGCGGTGTGGAAATTGAAGGGTTGTGGTGTTTCCGATTTGGGTTAATTAAGGTTTGTTTGGGAAGATGTTTCATATAATTGATGATATGTAAATTAAGATGACATGTCTTATTTCTATTGGTGGGACAGCCATCGAGACACCAAATGGGGACAGCAGATCTCCACCCCTTTCGATGCCATTAAAGATGATTTAGTTTTTTAGTCCAATATTTAAGGAAAAAGAGGGGAAAAAAAAGTCAGTCAACATTTTTCATACTCCTCTTAGGTCCACGCTCACTAGAAATTCGGCTGTGCCAAAAACAAGCCATCTGTAAGAACTTAGCATGGTATCGCACGCACTCTTTATACTTAAAGCATCCATATTGATAGTGTTAAAGTAGATTATTAGTAAAGTTATTAGTTAATAGTTCAAAAAAATACCTACATTGGTGATGTTATAAAAGTTGTTAAAAGAATTTTTTTGGGTGAGCTGTTAACTTTATTGTTAACTTTAACAACAGTTTAACACTTTGTTAGAATTTAATGTTTTAAAAAATTCTTTTTTATTTATGTAATCAAGTTTGACCAATAACTTTTGAAAATAATAGGGCCCACTTATACTTGAATAGATTTCAGTGATTTTGTTCAATACTACCAATGTACACTCCAATAGTTATTAAATTTAACTTGTATATGTGTCATTTAGCAACAATTTAAAATATACTTTTTACTTATATAGACATCTAAATATATCAGCACCAATGTAGATGCTCTTAAAAGAGTATCTTTTAGCATCAAAAACATCTACAAAATTTAGAGCAAATCATTTTTAACATTAACTACAAATCTCCGATAGCATTTTTACTTTAGACTCTTTATTTTACTTGTTTGGAAACATAATTACTATATTTCTATTCTTTTCTTTTTTCAGCTTTGGGAACAAATTTAAAAAAACTTCACTATTTGATCACTCTTCAGTTTTACATATATATATATATAGATCTTGTTGAAAGATGCTCTTATTCCTCTAGTTCACACAAATCCCTGATATGATAAAAAAGCCTCGAAAAACAGCTAAATAAAACTACCAACACTCGTACAACTTAATATCCACACGAAGCCTGAAATAAACTTCCCCTTCGAATGCATCAGTCGAGAGAGTGGCCACCCCTCTGGCCATGAAAAAATCACCAGTTCCTCCAATTACCGAAATGTCCCGAGTTTTGTTCATCAGTGGATCAGCTCCAGCAAAGTTTATCGTCCCAACATAATCAGTAGAATTGAACAAAAATGAAAATCCAAGCCATGCGCCATAAATAGTCCTTTGAGGATAAAAGTACATGCCCTGAGCTCGGCCGACAGGGGGCGAATGCAGGTTGTTGTCTAAGGTAATGGGATCGTCAAACACGACCACGTCACCATAAGCGAAAGGTTGTGCCCAAGCAGTATTGTTTCCCCATTTAGGGAATCCTACTATGACAGAGGTGGCATTATTGTAGTTGTAGCCATGGTAGAGGATGTCATGGAAGTAGAAAACGAGCTCTTTGCAGGGGCGGCGAGACTGCTTTCTGTGGCCGTAGGCGCCAGTCGAGGAGGAAAAGCTGATGAGGAGGCAGATGAGAAGGGCTATGGCTTGTGTTTTAAGAGCCATTTTATCTTATTTGTGTGTTTGAGACTGATGAGGGTAGCTCTAGTTTAGGGGCTCATTATATAGTGTTCTTGTGGAATCTGGATAAATTTGCTAAGGAGATAGATAAAGCTCCTTATTAGGAGATAGATCTCTTATATGGCAGAAATCTAATAAAAGTGGCCCACTGGTAGGGTCGCTTTTGTTAGATTTCTGTTACGTGAGCGGTAAGACTCCTTATTAAGAGATAAATAAGGCTTTTTAACTTGACCAGAATCTAGGTTTGGTGATAAATAGTGACTACTAAGTTTAGAAAAGTATGTAATTTGTATAATAATATATATCTCTATATAAATTAGATGATTTTCAAATAATAATTAATGGCCTACTATTGTTATTTGTTAATCTGTGCTCTATAATGTTGACTCTATTACGATGGTGACTACCAATCATAATTTAAGCATATTGACATTTAATTTGCTGATTTTTTTATATGAAAGTTTTGTAGTAGAGAATTCTTAGCCTAATTTCTAATGAGACCTATGTGAGTTTGCTAATTTTTATTAGATAGTTTGACTTCATGTAAAGAGTCATATATGACTCATTAGAAAAACTCGAAATCTTAGGTCCAAGTTTTTATAAGGATGGTCAAATGAGAATACTTTGCAATCGTTCGAAGAAATTTCTTGTTAGGGCCCGAATCGTATTATTTTTGTCAATCTTGGCAACGTTGGCATCTAGTCTAGTTCTAGTCTGCATGCCAAACATTTTAAACCACATAAATTTTTTGTCTTCTTCCAGATCAGACAATTCTTTTCCATGCACTTGTTTGGTAACCAATTAAAAAGTCAATTTCATTTATAAATAATTTTAAATTTTAAATTTTGAACACATAACAATACACTATTAAAACAAGATTAATGTGGGGGAAAAAGTCCCAAAGTTAAAAAACCCAAAGTAAAATTTGAAAGAGAAAAATCCTATTTGAAAAAGAGGGAAAAAAAATCAAAGAGGAAAAAACCAATTGCAAGGGTGAAATCTCTAAAATTGGCCCCTCTTTACCATCCTCCAAGTGTCAAAACTCACCTTTTTCAACATATAAATTATTTGATTCAAGGGGAAAAATCTAAAAATAGAGTTATTCACCTTTACATTATTTGCATGCATGTAAACTCAAAGTTGGGTTTTTTCCCCCACAGTAATTAGGCTCTTAAATCACATATTTGATGTGATATAAACTTTCACATTATTTTAATTATTATCTCTATATGATACAATTTAAATGATGACACATATACAAAACTTGAATTTTAAATCTTTCTATAAACTCACGTTTCTTTAAATGGTTGCCAAATGTCAAAGTTATGTTATTTTTCCAAACTTCCGATCACTGTTTCTACGTCAGATATTGACGCCTACACCTGTATGAATGGCGCATGTTTGTTCTTGCGCAAGGTTTGGCTAAGCTTGCAGCTTCTTCCCCACGTCTGGCCCCAGAAACCAAATTACTTTGTCGTGTTTTAAATGTTCTAATATATTATGGGTGATCACATGAATGTGTTCTCGACGAATGGAATCTGAATGTTGTCTGATGTTGCAACTTATGGTCGAGATGAAGGTGAACCTCGACTCAGACGAAGCAATCAAACTTGCTGTGGATGAATAGATTAGTTTTTTGCCATTAGGAAAAATCAAATTCAATTCAGACTATGTATTAGGTTAATTATTGCTGAGAGAATTAGATTATATACTACCTATAAAACAAGTAGATAAAATCTTGTCTGTAGACTGTTGTAAATATATGTTACAAGTATACACCCAGTTTGAAGTCTGATAAGTGCAATTATCATTGTATTTTTTCAATTTTCTGCTTAATTTATCTCTTTTTGTTTATTTTAAGATTTAACACTATCTCAAGCAATCGGAGAAGGAAAGAAGTAAAAACGAACAATTATAGCAACTTTTGAATTATGAATATATTAGTTTGCACATGTTCAAAAATTTAAGGATTAAATGTGAGGACATCAAAAGTAAGTGGATTGAAGACACAATCTTTGAAGGACCAAAGTTGAAGGGGAGAGAAAGATCGATGGTTACAATGTGATTTGCATTTGGAAAAAGAAAAGTAAAAAAAAAATCCAATTCTTCAGGGAGTGCTCGTGAAAAGAATGAGAATGGCCCCAGTTGAGTAAATTTAAGAATATAAAAGGAAGACCAACAAAAAAAAAAAAGTGAGGTGGCCGTGTGGAGGAATCGGGTGGAAAAAAAAAAAAAGATGTCCATGGTTTGGGATGTGCGGCCGGGCAAAAGAAACAATGTGAAATATATTATGGATTCGTCTTCTTCAAGTTATGAATTCTCATATTTATTGTTGTTTTCTTTTTCTTGATATGATAGGTTAATTATTTTTGTGCTAGGATTATGATGAAACCATTGTTGACAATTATTTATTTTTAAAGAATTGCTGGTTTTTATTATTTGCTATCAAGTTAATTATTAATTATTCACTTATATGTCTATTTTAATGTTTGGTAACTATTAATTCGTGTTTGTGATTTATGTTACTTTTAAGAAATTCGATATAAATTAGCACACGATGACAAACAACATAGGGTCATATATTTATTGTCTATGTCAATATGCCTTATGAAATCGTTATATAGTGATCTTTGTGATTCAATGCATGTTCATGTGTTTGCAATTTAATTAGAGATAATTAAGTTTACATGTAAGCATAGAATTAGTTGATCATCAAGAGAGGTTTTTGATTAATATTAGATCATCGATTTTTAACCTAGGTAATATTTTTGTTATTGTTGATTGTTCATTATTGTTTTAATCAATTTTAAGATAGTTTAGGGATTAATGTTACAACCGAGTGGCGGATATGGTTCTAGTTTAAATAACAAATTACATTAAGTCCGATAGGAGATAGAGATATGCTCTTATGTTTAATGCAACCTTTTTGGACTAGTTTATTTATTGCGTTTTTATCTATTCGCATTTATCATACAGATATAGGTAGGTTATGGGTAAAAGTAAGTTTCATTTGTATTGAGAGAGCAAATTGACACATAAAAAACATTAGTTATCAACATATAACGAGGATTGTTCGAAAATAAGTGATGAATGATTTTTTTAAGTGAGTCAAGAATGGTGGATTTGTAACCGTAGCGCGTTTGTAGTTGAATTGTTTCTTTTTATTTGTAAATTATTTTAGTTGTTTATGTTTTATAAATAAATTTTATTTGAATTATTTCTCAAATTTTAATTGTGTTTCTTTTAATTAAAGCCGATATCAATTAAAGTGAAATTTAATAGATCCAGTCCTTATGAGTTTGACATTTTATATTCACTACTATATTAATCGGTAACGATCCGTCCACTTTGCGGGATAAAATTGACGACAAAGCCAATCAATGTGAATCATACTCAGCTTCTGTCGAATCTTCTTCCTTGAGGAAATTCAACGACTCGCATGACAGCTGGCTCCGGTACTGCTGCACGACCAGAACAGATGCCGTGGTTGAGAATTCTGGGGAGATCAATAAGTTTCCGACCAGTCCCAATTCAGGGCATTCATTGTTCTTCTTTAGAACTGCTACTAATTGTCCCTCCGGCATTCTTCTTACAAGAAACAGATTGCAATGACTAAATCCAGGAATTGTATCGATTGTTTCTGCCATATTGTTTGCCATTCTCTCTTCGTATTTGATTGAACTGTTGGCTGATATTTTCTCCGTGAATTCTGCTAGAAATTCTTCGTCCTCTGCTCTGTCTACTTGACTATAACCGTTCATTGATATCTACTAGGAAAAAATCCCTGACTACAAGAAACAGATTGAAATGACTAAATGCAGGAATTGTATCGATTGTTTTTGCCACATTGTTTGCCATTCTCTCTTCGTATTTGATTGAACCGTTGGCTGATATTTTCTCCTTGAATTCTGCTAGAAATTCTTCGTCCTCTGCTCTGCCTTCTAGACTATAACTGTTCATCGATATCTACTAGGACAAAATCCCCCACTACTTGAGGGTCGACCATGAAACGAACAACGTGCAAACTAATGCCCGGTTGCTCAGCCATTAGTAGTGCACCATATGACAGAGCTTCTTGATCATCATGGGCATGGCCACCGAGGAAAAGTACGGTGATCACATAATCAACATTTCTTGCTCATACATGAGATGTTCAACCAAGGCCTCGGTAGACTAAAATCCCCGCAGAACACGGTGAAAGCTGAAGAACCCTCCGGTTAACCTGCCTCAGATCAGCTCTTGATGCTATCCACAATAGTGAATGGTTCGTGATAATGGTGGAAATCTGCTGGATTGTGATAATTGTCTTGGTTAGCTACTTCCAGTTCATGTGTATTATCTTGTTTGAAAATTGATTCAATGTATTTAATTAGTTACAGAACATAACTTTGTGTATCAAGTTCAGAAAAACTAAGTTATTTTCACACTTCAGATGTCTCATCCATGGTTGTCTCTAAAAAGATTTTGGTGTATGTTGCTTCCCAGGGCTGTGCAAACGGGTTTCGATTTTGGGTTTTTGAATGATCAAGACCAGACCAAACATCTTCGGTTTGGTTCCGGTCTCAAAAACGGCATGCCCAAACGGTTTTGGTCCCCATTCAAGCTCGGGTAATAAATTCGATTTTTTTGGGGCTTTTCCGAGTTTGTAAAAAAAATTTTCTATAGACTTAGTAACGTAAAAACACATATAAACAAAGTTTAGAACAAACAAATAGGAGAGTTTTATGTGTAACAAAAGTATTAGCGTACCTCCGTAAAGTAGAAGTACTAGACTTACTTGTATTTCTCATTCTTTTTTACTTTAACAAATTTAAAATTATTAAATATTTGAAATATGAATCCTAAATTGGAAAATAAATGTAAACATCATAAATATTATATCTTCTTTATAATTTTAACAATTTTACGATACAATTTTAATATTTTCAAAAGGTAAAAGATGGATAATTTCTACTTTATTATACATTTATAGGGATTATATATTACAAAAATGATAAAATAAATAACACTTACCATTTAAAATAAAAGCAAGAAAATCCATTTTATACTTTTTACCAATAAGAAAATCACTTAAATAAATGAGAAAATGTATAAGCACAAATTCTCCACGTGTATATATAAATATATATATTTTATATAATAATAGCATATAACTTAAATAGAGTCAATAAACATATTATAAATCTAAACAATTTTCTTTAACAAAATCCTTACAATGTTACAAATTCTAGTAATATTATATATTAACACAATTGTTCTTAATTATTGCTTAAAAAATAATATAATAATGATGATATTTAAAGAAGTTTATTGACCAAAAAAATTTCAACTTGAAAAATAAATTTAGTGGTATTGCTTTAATTTTTTAATTGTCCCACATTGAAAGTTTTGTAAAGAAAATATAATTAGAGCTTATAAATAAAATTGACATTTGCGCAAGTGATTATGTAAAGAAAATTTTTTGGACTTTGAGGCAAATTAATAATTGTCTTGGCCTTTTATGTTTAGTTTTAAGTTTAAATGATTGCCCCCACATTGAAAATTTTGTAAAAATGTAAAATAATTGGGGCTTATAAATAAGATGGAGTTTTGTGCAAATGACTATGTAAATGAAATAGTTTTAATTCTTGCCTCTTAGGTATTATAAAAAGTAAAAAATGGGTTTCAATAAAAAAAAAAAATAGGTCAACCAGTCTTTGACAAAGTTTTCGGGTTTTCAAAAGAAAACCCGGGACGGGACCAGACCAGACCAGGACCGGCCAGTTCGGTCCTGTTTCGAGCCGGTTCAACCGGTCCTTGTTTTTTTACACACCCCTACTGCTTTCTTTGAATTTGGATTGGAGGTGAGATGATGATTTAAATCTATTTCTTGATAAATCTCTTTTCAAAATTTATCACATTTGTTTCTACTATTTTGGCAGGTTTATACTCGAAAATTAGGCGCATTTTTTAAGGGAAAATTATCATTGATTAAAAGCTCATAAAAATTAATGTCTCCTTCAATTTTCCCTTTTTAAATTTGGTAAGAGAAGTCAACTTTAAGTTCAAGGACGAGGTCAAGAAAAAAAAAATAGTTGATATGTAGAGACTAATAGTTCGAATCAGCACAAAAGGTCCCTTAGAGTTAATTAATTTATTTTTATTTGTTTGTCACAGTGTGGAAATCCTCTTTTTGGTTCTTCCGAAATTTTTCAAGAGAACAAAACTTCACGGAGTTTTAGTTATTGTTCGGCCTCATTTTAGTTTTTGTTTGCTTTGGCCTTTTCTTTTTAATCATTCTTCATAGAACTGTCTCTAATGCTGTCAAAATGATTGTCGTGGCTGTCATATGTGGGTCATGGGATCTAATAAAAACATATGAGATAGACATGTATGATTGTAAAGATAATACGGCTTTCCTGTCTTGAAATACTCCTGACAAAAAATGAAGGAGAATCTGTCTTCAAATTCTAATGATAACTTGCCAAAAATTCTCCTAATTTGATGTATAATTTTCGAGAGCGTAGATGCGGTTCACAAACAAGCTACAAACCATATATTTCCATCTCAACTAATTACAACACCAACCCCATTTTCTTGAAACCTCTTATTAGTAATGTGTATGTGTGTCTTCGATACAACCTATTTAGGAACGGGTATGGTTGAAAAGAAATGCTACAATGGCATCAAAGTTGATACATAACGTAACCTCACAATTGAAAACACCAGAAAGTTTGTGCTTTTTTAAAGGTTTCCATTTTCTATACGCAAGACTTGCACTTTATTAGTTTGCAATATTGGCCACGAATTCATGGGGTGAAAGAAAGAGGATTTTGAGTAGACCATGAAGAGTAGCAATTAATGATTGAAAATACAGCACAAGTTGTGTCTTAAGGTTTCATACTTTGTCTTCTTGCCATCTTCTATAGATTCCCTTTAATAAAGATGCATTTCCACCCTTGATACTCCCAGTTGGTTCATTATAGAGAGATCTGTGCTTATACACAATAATCGGTGAAGACATAAAATTTCTAGTGTTTGGATCTGACTCTTTTTTTTTTTTTTTTCTACCCAATATTTCCTTTTGTAGATATTATTTTTGAATTTATTCTTGGTGCGTGTAATAATTTCTATAAATATGTCAATAGAGAAAATGATGAAGTCTATACTTAGTCAACTCTACTGCCTTTACAAGAAGTATGGTTCGTGATATATGAATACCTCAATGTTTCTATTTCTCTAAGGGAGCTTTATGCGAAATTGACTTATAAAAAGTTGATTTTTGAGAGAATGTGTGATGGAGACGTGAAAAAAGGTTATTTGGTAGTGTGGAAGTCTGTTTAATTTGCTACTGGTATTAGAGTATGCTTTTGAGGTTACTTGACAAAATGAATCAAACTAGTCGTTCTGCCTAATGTCATATTCTGGCACTTGAATTCTTCTTTTTTTTTTTTGTCATCATTTACACTTTTCTGAGTCCTAGTTAGGGTGTCTAATAATTTAAATGCTTTTCTTGTTAACATAGGCTTTGATTGCATTGATTCAGAAAATAAAGTTGTTATGTGAAGTAATACGTCTTTCTTGATTTATAATTGTGAGTTTGTACATGCTCCAACATCACAAATTGTGACATCCATCATAATAATATTCTTACAAATAAGTGGGACAAATTTATCCAACACTTGGACAGGCATTGTCACATTTCCTACCGGCCGATGCATAAAATCAAGTTTTACTTGTTGCAAAACATAATTATTATTATTATATTTTTCTGTTCCTTTTCTTTTTTTGCTGTTGGGAACAAACCTTTACTAGTTGAAGATGCTCTTATTTGTCGAGTTCACACAAGTCCTTACTATGATAAAGAGCCACAAATATAGCTAAATAAAATCACCAACACTCGTACAACTTAATATCCACACGAAGCCTGAAATAAACTTCCCCTTCGAATGCATCAGTCGAGAGAGTGGCCACCCCTCTGGCCATGAAAAAATCACCAGTTCCTCCAATTACCGAAATGTCCCGAGTTTTGTTCATCAGTGGATCAGCTCCAGCAAAATTTATCGTCCCAACATAATCAGTAGAATTGAACAAAAATGAAAATCCAAGCCATGCGCCATAAATAGTCCTTTGAGGATAAAAGTACATGCCCTGAGCTCGGCCGACAGGGGGCGAATGCAGGTTGTTGTCTAAGGTAATGGGATCGTCAAACACGACCACGTCACCATAAGCGAAAGGCTGTGCCCAAGCAGTATTGTTTCCCCATTTAGGGAATCCTACTATGACAGAGGTGGCATTATTGTAGTTGTAGCCATGGTAGAGGATGTCATGGAAGTAGAAAACGAGCTCTTTGCAGGGGCGGCGAGACTGCTTTTTGTGACCGTAGGCGCCGGTCGAGGAGGAAAGGCAGAGGAGAAGGGCTATGGCTTGTATTTTAAGAGCCATTTTATTTTATTTGGGTGTTTGATGAGTACTGATGAGGGTAGCTTTAGTTTAAGGCTCATTATATAGTGCTCTTGTGGAGTCTGGGTTTGGTGATAAATAGTGACTACTAAGTTTAAAAAAGTATTTAATTTGTATAATATTATATCTCTATATAAATTAGATGATTTTCAAAGGTTAATGGCCTGCTATTGTTATTTGTTAATGCTCTATAATGTTGACTCTATTACAATGGTGACTACCCATAATTTTAGGGTGCGTTTGTACAAGTTATAAGTAAGTTTGTTATAAGCAAGTCTGACAAAAAGGAAGACATTTGATAGCTGTGTGTCCGGTCTTTTGACCCACAATGTTTGACAAATTGATTTCGTTCTCTCTTTCACATGAATGGAGAGGACTTGTCAAATCCAGTCCATTAAAAAATGTCAGAAAAATAAAGGCTACTTAGCTTTTTGTCAGGAAAAATTAATCTTGTTTACAAACAAACTTGATTATAACGGGTGCCAAACGGAGCCTTAAGCATATTGACATTTAATTTGCTGATTTCTTGATATGAAAGTTTTGTAGTAAAAAATTCTTAGGTCCAAGTTTTTATAAGGATGGTTAAATGAGAATATTGCGCAATGGTCCCAAGAAATTTCTCGTTTAACAAGCCCTAATCGTATTATTATTTTGTCAATCTTCTCTTACATTTAGTGGATGTTTGAATCTATTTATTCAAATTGAATTATAATGAAAAATTATAATAAAGTAAGATGAGTGGTATAAATTTAATAAAAGTTTGAAGTTTGCGATTACAAATGAGTAGTTGTCAAATCAGTGATAGATGATATTATAATGTGTTTTTATAAAGAGAATTAAGAACTCCTAAGTTGCTAGCAACGTTGGCATCTGGTCTAGTTTGCATGCCAATCATTTTAAACAACATAAATTTTTTGTCTACTTGTAGATCAGACAATTCTTCTCCATAATGTCAAAGTTATGTTATTTTTTTTAAACTTCCGTTCACTGTTTCTACGTCAGATATTGTCGTCTACACCAATATGTTTTACTTGTTATGGCGTTATATTTGTTCTTGCACAAGGTTTGGCGAAGCTTGACAGCTCCTTCCACCTGTCCGTCCCGGAAAACCAAATTACTTTGTCGGGTTTTAAATGTTCTAATATATAATGAATTGTGCTCTCGACGAACAAATCAAATATGAATTTTTAACTAATGGAATCTGAATGTTGTCTGAGGTTACAGCTTATGGTCGAGATGAAGGTAAACCTCGTCTCGGAGGAAACAATCAAACTTGTTGTGGAGGGATAGATTCATTTTTTGCCATTAAGAATATAATCAGTAATTCAATTCAGACAATGGATTGAGCTATAATTATTGCCGGGAGAATTAGACCAAACACTACCCGGCATATGAGAAAAAAGAAGATAAAAATCTTGTTTGTTGAGATCATCCAGTTTGAAGCCAATCAATGTGAATCATATTCGGCTTCTGTCGAGTCTTCTTCCTTGAGGGAATTCAATGACTCGCGGGACAGCTGGCTCCGGTACTGCTGCACGACCAGAACAGATGCCGTGGTTGAGAATTCTGTGGAGATCAATAAATTTCCGACCGGTCCCAATTCGGGGCATTCATCGTTCTTCTTTAAAGCTGCTACTAACAGTCCCTCCGGCATTCTTCCAACAAGAAACAAATTGCAACGACTAAATGCACGAATTGTATCGACTGTTTCTGCGGCATTGTTTACCATTCTCTCTTCGTATTTGATTGAACTGTTGGGTGATATTTTCTCCTTGAATTCTGCTAGAAATTCTTCGTCCCCTGCTCTGTCTTCAGAGCTATAACTGTCATTGATATCTACTCGGACGAAATCCCCGACTACTTGAGGGTCGACCATGAAACGAACAACGTGCAAACTAATGCCCGGATGCTCAGCCATTAGTGCACCATATGATAGAGCTTCTTGATTATCATGGCCACCGAAGAAAAGGACGGTGATCGCATAATCAACATTTCTTGCTGATACATGAGATGTTCCACCAAGGCCTCGGTCTACTAAAATCCCAACGGAACACGGTGCACGCTGAAGAACCCTCCGGTTAACGTGCCTCAAATCAGCCCTTGTAGTCTCCAAGTGTCCATCAAGCCTTGGATGTTTATGGAATGGGAGGATTATCATTGCTACTCTCTTCCTTGCCGCACTTGAGCAGATGTCCTCGTGCATGGTAGACATGGCTGAGATTGCTGTCGTTGGTCGAATAGACACTCGACTAAGATGCTCAAAAGCCTCAAAAGCAACAATAACTTGATTCTGACCAGAATCTTGCACCTTGTTCCAAAATGGCATCCCATTCTTTCGTGCTTTGTGCACCATCAATATTGCGGACGTCCTTTCAGAAAGCTCCATTAGATGCATTGCATAGACTCGAAGGCCTTTTCTCTTTCCAGTACCACGTGAAATCTCCATGAGATTTATCAAAGTTGGAATGTTTCTTGTACTGTGGAAACAGGTTAATAATCTCAGCTGAGTACTAAAATCCTTCCTCTTGATAGTTCTGTGCTTGTACTCTGATTTTGCCACTTGAGCTGGCTTGTACACGGCTATAACACTAGGTGTTGTTATAAACGTCGTGAATAGAGCCATTAAAACCATGATAGCAAATGTTTGATCGTTCAGAACCTGCATAGTCAGAATAATAAAATACAAATTGGTGGAGTTGGATTGTCATAATAAGTAAAAAAATGAACTTACCCCACGATCTTTCCCAATGTTAAGGACAATGAGCTCGACTAGACCTTTAGTGTTCATAAGGAAACCGAGAGCCACCGCCTCTTTAAAAGGCACCTTGCACAGGAGTGACACAAGAATAGTGCCAGCAATCTTTCCAAAACAAGCTGTAACTATGACCAAGACTAGAAGTCCCCAAGACTGCGCCCCTTCAATGGTGGCGATATTTGTCTTCAATCCACTCGAGACAAAATACAGAGGAAGAAACAGGCCAGAGACGAGATCTTCAACTTTTTCAACAAGGGCACCGGCAAATGGTCCCTCCTTTGGAACAAGTACTCCAAGCACAAAAGCCCCAAATAGTGCATGAATTCCAATAGAATCAGTTACAAATCCAGCAGCCAAAACAGCAACCAGAGTTGCACATACATATATCTCATTAACTGGCTCACCCTCAGGACAATGTCGTGCCATCCATTTGAAAATTGGAGGTGCAATTAAGATGCACAAAATCACAAAACCAGAACCACACAAAAATACCCACAATGAAACAAGTGGCGAATGGCTCGAACCTGATAAGGCAATAGCCAGAGCAAGAAGGATCCAAGCAGCCACGTCATTGACTGCAGCAGCGGACATGGCCATTCGACCAATATCAGTTGTTAAAAGCTTGAGTTCGGCCAGAATCCTAGCCAAGACAGGAAATGCAGTAATAGAAAGGGCAACTCCCATAAAGACTAAAAAAGGACCCTGACTTACACCTTGGGCCACAGTTCCCCTGAGTGCATATGATGTCCCAATTCCTAGGATAAATGGAAGACTGATTCCTGCAAGAGCAATGCTTAATGCCTTTTTTCCTGTCCGTTTAAGGGATCTGGGATCAAGCTCGAGGCCAACGAGGAACAGAAAAAAGAGGAGACCGAGGTTTGCAATGGTATCCAAAACTGTTAGACTCCTTGCTGGAAAAACAGCATTGAGAAATTTATGGCTCCGGCCTATAGCAGATGGACCGAGAAGAACTCCTCCCTGCCAAAAGACAGTAATAAATCAGTAACATTCTCTTAGCAACAAGTCACGAAAAAGTTAAAACATAAACAATCCCGAAGATAAGAAACTCACAATAATCTCAGCAATAACGCGTGGCTGTCTAAGAGGCCTAAGGAAATAAGCGAGCAACCGTGTGAAAAAAACCACTAAGCATATCTGTAAAATGACGAGAGGAAGTGCATAATCAAGAGGGTTATCTTTTTGGAACACCCCGTTGGATGTAGCCTTCATGGGAGAGGGACATTTGATTGTTGTGTTAGAAGCCATTCTGCATAAGGAAACCAAAATATGCAACATAAGATTAGATGACGATCAATAACTTGATATAATATCAGAAAACATGTTGACATATAAACTTGATAGATAGATTCACAAAAATAAATAATAATGCTATTGTGTGTATTGGTTTGTGCCAATCATCATTGGTCATTATCAGGAAATCTAGGACATTAAGAGTGTGTTTGATTACCAAAGATTTTTCATAGAAAATGAATTTTCCAGGTAAATTCTTACTTTTATGGTGTTTGATTAATATTTTTTTTCTGAAGAATATATTTTCCTATAATGGATGTAGGTTTTTTGCTTTTTAGGTAATTCACACTTTTTTCCCAAGAATTTCACTTTTAATCAAACGCTTTACAATCTATTTTCTATGGAAGTCAATTACCGGTAATTCAATTGACAAGAAAATATTTTCTTTTCAAGTAAATTTCATGTTTGTAATCAAACGTACCCTAAAAATCAACATCAGATAACTTCTTCAAAAATTGGTAGTACATATGCATACATTTGATTGATCACATATACAAACTTCACCATTGGTCACAACTCCCAACTTCATTATAAATAAAGAAAGAAAAAAAAATTAGTAACATATGCTTCCAGGAAACAGCAAAAGACGGAGAGAGATACCTCGGTAGAGATTAATCAATTCAGAGGGTAATGGGTAAGTATTTAGCAGCAGCAGTCTCTCAAGAATCTACTGTTTTGATACAGAAAGGACATCCAAAAAGAGAGAAGACACCTTTGGTATAAATAGAGCAGTTGGCAGATTCTCTAATCTGTGGTAAGATTAGATAGTCATCCCGCCATACATATATATATATATATATATGACTAGGAAATGGGAAAGCCAGCTCGCCAAAGGAGATTTTGTTATTAATTTTGTTCAATTTTGACTTTTGGTTCCATTTGATTTGGAGGTAGACAATTCAAACGGCAGATCACCCTCTACATATTACAAGGCTTCGACCCGTGCGGTCAGTTTCCTTCCGCAAAGTTCTCACTTTTTCCATGTGTCATCGCATTATTGCTTCCATTGGACAAAATGGCACACCACAATTCAATTTCCAATTTGGTAAAATAGAGCCAATAGACCACTGAAGAGAGTTCTACCTACCATTCAAGTTGTAGAGCATGTTTGATTCTCATTATTTGTTTAAATATGGAGAAATTATAACGAGAAGAGAGATAAAAATATGTATTGATAATATAAAAAAATTTGAAATATATGATAGTAATTGAGTAGTTGTCAAATCAAATATTAAATAAATATTAGTCAAAATTATAAATTCAGAAAATAATGAGAATCAAACAAGCTCTTACTTGTGTATTTAAATAAGGAAAATGTTAAGCATCACCACTCTGTTAAATGAGTTCTGATCTACTATATATATATATATATATATATAAAGGCATTTAAGTGGCCTTTTGTCTTTTCCCGCCTATTTTTCTGTTGTCGAACTTGAGGTGATTCTGTCGCGGTACTGTTTGAACGCATCAAACCTTAATTTTTCCTCTCAAAATGGCTGTTGGGAAAGTTTCTTTTATTCTTTTCTTCCACTTCAATTCTTCCAAAACTTTCTCAACCCGAATTCAGTAAGTTGCTTTTTTCCCCTCTCTTCCACCTCAATTCTTGGAGATCTTTCCACCTCAATTTTGGAAATTTTTTTTTATTAATTTTTTCCATCTTATTCTTCCTCTAAAGACGTATGCTAGGAAAGTCCCCCTTTCACCTCAATTTTTGCATTTCTACATATGTTTCTCTGTAACATCCTGTGAAATTCCTCTATTTTTAATAGTGATATCTTCGGAATAATAATTAGTTTTGATATTCAACTATAAGTAATCGATAAATAAATCTTATAATTGGATAACTAGTCGAGACATTTTATAAGAATTTGAAGACATTTTATTTGGTTGATGATTATTCGAATGAATGTCAATTATCTCATCGGTTACAGAAAATTTATTAAAAGAACGATTAAGCTTAATCGGTAGTAATTTGAGACCAAAAAGATACTTAAGGTAAAGATAAGATGTCTCACTAGTATAGTCAGAAATACAATGACTTAATTATAGAGTTCAATAGGTAAAGGGGTTTATTAAGCATTAAAAGGAAAAATCTCATACACTTGGATCTAATGAGCTCTTCCCACATGAATTGAATCCACAACCCACACTTGGCACCTTGATTTACTAAGAAGAATTTATATCTCTCCAATTTAACTCATTGTTATACGATAAGTGTGAGTCTTTGTATTGGTGGAACTCAAAAACCTTTAGAAAACAAGAAGAAAAATTCGTCCATAAATTGTGCATGGTTTTGAAAACTCACAAATGACCTTCAAAAGCTCTCTTTTATCTCTTCAAACAAGGCTTAGTTCATATATATATAGAACCCACATTCTAAAGGCTATTTTTGCTTAGATATACTAAGGAATTGAAGGTGTTTTGCAATTTATTAACAAGTCTCAACTTCAAAGGTTTAAGCAAACAAGGTGAGTAATTCATTACTTTGGTTTATTTGCATACATAAGTTTCAAGAAAATGTATGTGTTTTGGTTATTGTAAAAATGATTTCTTCCATAAGAAGTGCTAGAGTCCCTCGACCCTTTTTGTATTGTTTACTGTGATTTGATCCATGTTAATTGTTATAGATTAATGAAAGTTTGAAAATCCGGTAAAAGCTAACCGGAAATTGTTATGAATCTATTGTGTTGTCATTACCATATTGGCATTTGAAAGGCAACGAGGCGCCATGGGTAATAGGAACTTCTAGTATTTAGGGCCCTATAATGTATTCAAAAAGGTTTGTGCATCTTAATGTTCTTAAGATTATAGCATGAAATGATTTCTATAAATCTTTGGTAAACCAAAATAACGTATTACTCACGGGGTATTTTATACTCACCTTGTATGTGATTACTCTTTTTTAGATGATCCACCGAAGGATCGTTGAGAGAAAGGCCGAAGAATGAAGGTTGTTACACGACGCGACCCAAGTTATGCATGTGATAGAGATAGATCTTTGGACTTATTATGAGGATGATCTCATGTTTGTAATGTATCATATGAGTTTGAGATATTTTGTGCATTTTCCCTCAATCTTTTGTACCATGACAAGATTATGAGGGATAGGCCAATGTTTCTTGTTTAATTAAGTATTAGTTAATGATGGGAGTAAGGTAAATACGTGTATGGAAACCAATATGACTAAATAAAACTTGGCTTATAGAAAAAGTTTTAATACAAGATTGGGAATCCTATTTTTACATGTAAGGGTTTCCCAAGCTTGTGTTCAGTTATATATAAAGTGACTTTTATTTATCGTGTGTCATGTTCTTCTATACAAATACTACAACTTTAAACTAATTAAAAAATGACAAACAACACTACCTCATCTAATGAACGAAAGAGAATTGATTGACAAGTCGTGCCCCTCGATTTTGACAAGAGTTGTAACAAGAAATTATAACGCTTCTGATATATTGATTTAGTAACATAACTTTAACCCATGCTTTTAATTGAGGGGTTTGACATTCTCATTCCAAAAATTTCCCGTCTCAAATTCAGTGTACAGTCATCAATATTAGAAAGTTTTTTTAATTAATTGTTTTCCACTGTAATCATTCCTCTGAAAACGTCTATTAGGAAAGTCGTTTTTTTTTTCCAATTTGCTTTTAAGAATTTTATGTTATTTTATTCTTTTTCTAATGTTTTTCAACATCGTCTAATAATAGTATTTTTGTTTTACAGTGTAGGGTGAAAATTTTTGAAATTATCTTTGCATTTTGTCACTACAAACAAATATGACTAGCATACTTCTTAATTCACATACCAGTTTCAAATATCTACAAGCGAAGGACAGCGGTGTTTCCTACTAATACAGAATTCGGGCCTCATTTGCAATTAAACTCAGGCACAATGATTGCAATAAAATATCAAGACTCGAGAATCTTACGATTCAATAGATTGAGAATATGTAATCGGTTGCAACAAGTGTTTTATTGTGTAAATGCGAATCAATGGATTGGGGATATGTGTATACAAATTTTAGATGTAGTTATTATGTGCTCTAAGTCACATTAACATTAATTATTGCTTATAATAGATAAAACATTTAAGATAGTCAAACATGATATTTTATGGAATTTTAATTTTTTTAGGGTAGTGTTATTATAACCGATAATCATGAGATGGATTTAATCAATATTTTATGAACAGACATTAAATTAGAATATAATATTGAGACTAAAAATGATTAAAAAAAAAGGAAACTAATGGAGTGATAAATTTATACTATTGAAATATAGTAGTTAGTTAAATTACCTTATTTAAGATTTTTATCAAAATGGCGATTGATTTAATTTAAAGTAAGGATTTGTGAGTTATGATGCATCCTTGGTGTGTTGTTTTTAGGAATATAATAATTGGTGCATGCTAAATTAGAAAAAAAAAAAAAAAAGAAAAAAGAGTTTTATGCTTCCTTGAAATCGTTTTTTATTTGAAAATATTCTTTAAATAAATGGTGGACTTTGTGTAGACAAAAATTGGTACAATTACCATTACAAATTTGTTACCTCAATTTTAAATGTATTTCTTGTCTATAAACTTTTCTATGCATTGCACGGATAATGCACTATATGGTTTCACAAAATCGGTCTGATAAAAACACCTACTTAAACATCGTAGTGATTTATACATTAGACTCCAGCAATGGCTTGCTTCGAAATCCTCACTCACTTGAATTTTTGAATAGGATAAGATGCTTTGAGGTGCCCAGTCATGAATAAATGTTAAAGGCCGGTGTTCATATAATGTTGTTGCATGCTATTGATTATTCAATTGGACTTTATAACAGTACAAGATTTATAGTGACAAACTTGGAAATTATTGAAGCAAACATTCTATTTGCAATAAATTTATTTAGGACACAAGGTTTTTATTCTAATGATGATACATTAACCCCATCTCATCTAATACCGCCTTCTACATTTGAAAGGTAATATATCTGTTGATCGCGTCTTATATGATGACCATTAGCAAACGTTAAAGAGCAATACTCTCGCATGTTGGCATTTTTTTATAAGAAATTCAGTATTGAGTATGGAAAACTATATTTGCAATTTTAAGAGTTACAAATTGTAATAAATTATGGATTATGATTGTGATAAATATGATTCAAGCAATTAAGTTTCGAGAGTCATATATTCTTTTTCTTTTCATTTCTTCATTTATATTTTTTGAGCATTTTTATATAATACAAGTTTTTGTTTTTAACCCTTTTTTGTACGTCCCCAAAAAAGAAAGTTAAATCATTAAAGACCATCTCCAAAATATAGATCAATAAATAACGCAATGCAATCAACCTATATGTTCAACCCGGGTTTTGACAATGCATATTGAGCTAGACAATGAGCCACATTGTAATACATGCAATTTAGAGATGTCAAACTCTTTTTTATATTTATACAATTGACATATATATGGTTCTAATTCATTATTATACAACTTATTATTGGATATATTTTGTTCTTCCCGTGCAACGCACGGGTGCCATACTAGTATCATATGTTATGGCACAATATCATTATGTGACGTGTGTTGAGACAGGCCACGTGGAAAACTACAACTATGTGATACACGCCACATGTCTTTATAATATCATATGGTGCTATACATACAGTTTTATACATGGGCAGAGGCCCAATAGGGCTAGTGCGGCCCATGGACCGCACTGGACTGGCTAGCGGCCCAGTAAAATTTGGGCCTGGACCACATTGGCCCAAAAAATTTTAAGTCTGGTCCGTCTAATTTTCTTAGGCTAAGTAAGCAAGTTTAGAAAAAGATAACGGGCCTGATCCAAAATATAAAAATTTAGCCTAATATATTATCCAAATCCAATCCATTTTTTATTTTTAAAGTATTGCTCAACATCCAAATTAAAAGCCCAATTAAATTACCCAAAAACTAAAACCAACTCTCACCCTCAAGCAACATTCTGCTGCTTCCTGATTCCCAAATCCCAAATGGCCAACTCCCGTTACTCTTTGTCTCTCTTCTTCAACTCTTCCGACTTCGATTGACCCAACCGGAAAGGACTGTAGCTCGCCGAACGCCGACCGCCGACCTCCCATGCATAGAGGCCACCGCCCGCCCGTGCCTGGACGCCGTGCGCCCGTGCTGCCGATGCGGCCTTCTGCTACAGTAACCACGACCGCGAGGGCTTCTTCAGTTGGAGTTTGAGTGTAATTTCAACTTTTCAAGTATGTTATGTAGAAAGCTAAATCCTCTTATAGTCTTATATTACATCAAGATTTTATTGTAGTTTTTATTTTTTAAATTTTGTCTAATTTGATTCAAGATTTGTGGGGGTTTTTTAGTTTATAATTTATAAATTATATAATTTATGGCTTATTTGTTTGGCTTATTTGTTTAGCTTATTGTTTAGTTTAGTTTAGTTAGAACTTAGAAGTAAGTTATTTATTATTGAATTGAAATTGTTGATTTGTTGTTATAAATTATATGATTTAGGGCTTATTTGTTTGGCTTATTTTCTTAGCTTATTGTTTAGTTTAGTTAGAACTTAGAAGTAAGTTATTTATTATTGAATTGAAATTGTTGATTTATTGTTGTTAATTGTTAGTCTTGTTGAACTTGAGTAGTAACTTGACTATTGTTGTTATCTTGTTGAAATATTGTTTAATTAGAACTTAGAACTTAGAAGTAAGTTAGGCTTTAGGGCTTATATTATTACTTGTATGTAATATTGTTGTTGAATTGAATGTTTTTGTTGAAATTGAATGTTGTAGATTTGAGTAGTAACTTGACTATTGTTGTTGTCTCGTTGAGATATTGTTTAGTTAGAACTTATAACTTAGAAGTAAGTTAGGGCATATATTATTAATTGTATGTGGCATTTTGTTGAATTGAAT
>CAVNYN010204555.1:0-47387 GCA_963692815.1 Nyctanthes arbor-tristis
ACCCAAATTCGTCAACCGCTATGGTGGGATGAAGAATAACCCCCAAAACTCACTAAAATACATATTTGTCTATAGAAAAAGGGTCATTATCATATATAGAAAGATTATAACCTAATGAATAGTTTTAATTGAAGAATTTTAAGGTTTTAAAGGCGTTTTCCTGTTGGAATTATTCAAGGAATATTTGAGGTGAATAACACGTGTACTTACTCTCTCTTTATCTTTGAAAATCATTATTCTCTTGTGAGTAACGCATGCCTTGGCTCTCCCATTCGAATCTCATATCTCCCATAATTCTCTTTGTTCAATAATTGATTGTAATTGCCTCCTATACTTCTATTGTATTGATTTGACATTCGATACTTAAGTGTGCACACTTGTCCTTGGATAAATGATTGTTCTTTACTCTTGGCCATCACTAGTGACGCCATATACCCGTTTGCTCTGCTATCTGAATTGTTTTATGGTATTATGGTCCTGCTATGTGGTCTCGACCATTCTGATCTGTTATTGAATTGTATGGCTTACGGGTAGAAGCTAAACTAGTTATGTGTCCGGGCTTTGTATCATCGAATCTCTGAATCTTTGTGAATGACCTTCTTTGTACATAAAAAATCCTCTTTTGTATTGTTTTGCGTGGGCTAATACATGTTGTTATTCACTAAGTACTTTTGTACTCACCCTCCAATCTTTTATAATTTTATAGGTATTGGACTTAACATCTCTGTGGCCGGATCGTCTCAAAGATGGAGAAAATATATGTATGTAATCGAGAATTCAGTGTCTACGGCCGGAGTTTCGTTGTGGGTAGCCCACAGAACATTTAATTATCAGAGTGCGCAGTGAAAACGCCTCGATATTTTGAACTGTATTTCTATCAATTTTTTTAATCGTTAAAAGCTTCCGCTGTTGGATGAAATTAGGGTTCGTGACACACACACACATACTCTCTCTCTCTCTACAATATATTGTTGCCTTCCATATTCTTCCCCCAACTTTCCATCTCACATAGGATTTTATGTCGACCGATTTGTATCTTATCTTTATTGCATAGCCCTGTCGATGAGGTTGTATGTCCATTGGATTTCCTTTTTCGATTGGATTTTAATTCAGCCAATATTTTAATTCTTAATTTAAAATAATAAGGTGTATAATAGTAATTTACTCAACGAGTTAACGGTGAAATTGATCGAAATCTTTAAAAGGGACCGTATGTGTGATTAATGAAAGGTTGGGACCTAGCAGGTTGAAAAAAAAGTTATAGACTCAACCGATACTAACTCTAAATGTTGGGGATGATATATGAAATTAACCCTTTATTTTTTGTGTGTTGATTTTATATTGATATTCTACCCCATTCTTTTTCTGCAATTTGGAGCCTTGATAATCAATAAAGAAGTTGACCAAATCAACAACCATTTCAAATGGACCGGTAACACCATATGATAAAAAAGGAAGTTAATTTTTAAGGGTAATAAATACGTTATTTGGATGATAGATGAAATGATTTGTTGTTGTGTTAATTATTTTACTGAAATTTTTCTGAATGATTTTAATATTCTATATTGTTAAATGATATTTCACGTACAAGTGAAAATCTAGTTATTTATTATATAAATGATAATAATAATTATATTCACACTACAATATTTGTTTGCAACACATACTCAATATTCTCCATGTTCACGTACAATTATAAGCTCAATATATTTTTATCACAATTTTTTTTGACTTCTGTACATTTTTTCAATGACGATTTTTGCTCAAACTTTTGTTTACATGATGTGTTAACTATTAAAGGATTAATTAAAACTTGAATTAAGTTGATTTTGTCTAAAAAGTTAGTTTTCTTGTAAAAAGTATGGTTAGGCACAGTGGTACAACCCCTGCCAAGTGTGCATCTGACAGCATACCTGGCAAGTGAATAGGACTCCAAAACTAACCGTGTAGATAGTTCCCGTGTTTAAACATATTTTTATTTTAAATAAATTATGATTATATTATTATTATTATTTTTTTTTTCTGATAGGGACTCGTGGGGATTTGAACCGGGTAAAGTAAGCCCTTTTTCCGGCTGTGCTACCCTTGATCCCTTAATTTTTAATTTTAAGGCAATGGTAGATTTGCTCATTTGATTCATTTTTGGCAGTGATCGGCACATTTTCCTTCTGTTTGTCACTATTACCAATCAATCATCCCCTTTACCTCTCTTCAACTATCCATAGCTCCGAGCTCTCAGACTCCAGTGCAGTCAACTGAAAGAGAAAAACAGACGGAGAGGTTGAAAATCTTGATGAATCCATGTGCTCTTACCGTCTGACTTTGATTCTCAATCTGCTTGCCAGCGAACACACAATTGGCAAATCGACGGGGTTTTTGTTAATATAGCCCGGCTTCACCATCACAAGATCTGTAAAACTCTTGCCCTGTTGTTTTTCCAAGGTACTGTAGATTACTTCTGTTTTTTGGATACCCTTTTCATTCCCCCGCAAGACCCATATTTCAGTTTCGTGTTCTTTGAGTTGTGCGTGTCTTAGTTTACGATTTGCAAGATAAAGATTGTTGGAATATTGATCTTTGATTATGCATCGAAGTGGAAGTTTTAGGCCCGAAAATATGGGCCAAAATGCGGTAGCAATGGTACGGAATGTGTGCTTCTCGTTGGCCGTCATGGGGTTCTTGATTTTAGTTGTAATTGCTTTAACTTATGAACCTATTGACCCTTTGTTCCAACCTTCAGAGGCCCCATTGAAATCTGATAATTCTGTTGTGAAGACGGGCGATGACTTGGTTGTGTCCAATCAGACGGGCCTTGATGACTTGGCTCCGGAGCTGGATGGGGATGAGAAAAGTGATTGTGCTGGGAAAATTGATTGTGGTGATCCAGAGGTGTTCCATTTCTTAATGAGAGCTGCCATTGAGAGTTTTAGGGACATAGACTTTTACCGTTTTGGCAAGCCAGTTCGTGGGTGCAATGATACTTCTTGTCACATGGCGTGGCGGTTTAGGCCAAAAGAAGGCAAGACAGACGCACTTCATAAGGATTATCGAGATTTTGTGCTTGCAAAGGAGAATTGTACCCTCAGTGTGGTTACAATTGGGGATTCTCATTCTGGAGGGAATGCTATGAAGAGAAAACGGAAGCAGAAAGACATAGAGAAGGTGCCATTGGAAATATTTGGGGAAATTGGGAATGATTTGATTCCTTTGGAGAGATCGGAAGGTTTGTTTAGTCATGGAAAGTATTGCTTTATTCTGGTGGCGGGGATAGGTGCAAAAGTATGCCACACTATTTGTATAGTTTCAATTGCATGTTGGCTGAAGCTCTATACTTAAACCGGACTTTGGTTTTGGACACGAGTGTTTGTTTATCGTCGATGTACACATCATCTGGTAAAGATGAAGATGGTAAAGATTTCAGGTTATACTTCGACCTTGAGCATCTAAAGGACTCCATTCCATTGCTGGATCAGGCTCAATTCTGGTCAGAATGGAACAAGCAGGGGGAGAAAGATGGATTGACTCTTCATCTTGTGGAAGATTTTAGAACTACGCCAATGGAGCTGGCTGGGGTTGGAGATGCTTTAATTATGAGGAAGTTTGGAACTGTGGAGCCGGATAATTACTGGTACAGAGTGTGTGAAGGTGAGACGGGAAAAGTTGTTAAACGGCAATGGAATATGGTATTTAAGTCAAGAAGTTTGTTGGATGTGGCCTCGGCTATTGCAATGAGAATGAACTGGGATTTTGACGCCATTCATGTCGAGAGAGGAGAGAAGGCAATGAATAAGAAGCAATGGCCTAATCTTGATAGAGACACTTCACCGGAAGCTCTTCTGGTGACTTTGCAGGACAAAATTGAAGCAGGAAGGCACTTGTATATCTCAACGAATGAGCCAAATACATCCTTTTTCGACCCTTTAAAGATCAAATACTCCACACATTTTCTTGATGAATTTAAAGATCTCTGGGTTGCAAACAGTGACTGGTATGCAGAGATGAAAAGGCTCAATAATGGGAAATCGGTCGAATTTGATAGTTACATGAGGATGACCGTCGATGATGCAGTGTTGTTTAGGGCGAAAAAGCATCTTGAGACCTTTAATGATCTCACCAAAGACTGCAAGGATGGTATCAATGCTTGCAAAACCAGCTAAAATCCATGTAGAGATTCTCTCATATTTCCTTGATGTCAGCTGGGCTTTCTATGTACTTGTTCGCTTGATATCTGTGATTGGTTTTCTTTCAGTCTTCATCCACAATAAGATAACTAGAGTGAAGCTCAGTTGAATCTGTGTTTGAAGGGGCCAAAAAAAAAAGTCTCTTAATTGTTTCATTAGTTGGTCACATGTAAACTGACTTAGTTTTGCACTTACGGTGTTTTTAAGTTTTTCCAATTCAGTCCTAATTGAAATTTGTGTTTATGAATTGTTTAGCCAAGTCATGTTGTATTACCCTAGCTCAGAATTTTCTTGATTATTAGACTGGGAAGTGTATGATGTTTTATTGAAAACAGATTTCACTTGAGGTAAGACTTGAATTCAATGACATTTGAGTTTGGACCCAAAAGATACTTAAAAATCATGCTTACCTACTGTCACTTGTGCAATCCAGTAAACGAACCTCCCACCCTATGTGGATACATAAAAGCTCGTCACGTGGATTTGAAAGCAATCATCCTATTGAATAACCGTATAATAAATGAGTTGTACGTGTTGATTACATCACAAAAAACAGAGGATATTCATACAGCCTGAATTCAACTAAAATCTCAGGTTCATACAACATTATTTACAACACAAATATTGGTCATGAAAGACCCGTCACTACAAAGAGGACGCGAATCAGCAGAAGCTAAACACAGGCATGAAATCACATGAACCGATGCATACAATCTTACAGATAACCTGTACAAACTATGATGAACTCCGGAAGTTCCTCAACGAGCAATCTGTTAAGCCACTCACATCGGACATGTATCTTCCTCGACTTCTTGAGGAACCATGTAGTTCCTACAAAGAGGACAGGTGACGTTCCAATAATTCAACCACTTCTCTAGACAAGACTTGTGGAAAACATGGCTGCAAGACAGTTGGTTAACCTCTGCATTTGGCTCGAATTCAGTCAAGCAAACTGAGCACTCTTGTTTGGGACAGTCCAGTGAGAACATTGAGTCATACCGCATCGCTGGTGTTCGGCTACGGAACTCCTCCATGTACGATTCTGATGGACTTCTATGGCATTGAACTGAGTCTAACTGCTCCATGGATAATTCTTCCCATGATGCAATGCGGATGCCAATTACAAGAAGCACAGACCGAACAATCTCCTTCATAATTGAAATGGATATCGCTGTGTTTGCCAGAATTACACAAAGCACACCAGCATCGGCCGCACTAGAATAGCTTGAAAGACCCATCTTGGATCAATAGCCTAATGACAATATGGAAATATCGAGTCAGCCCACATGAGATACAAGAAAATATAAGCAATACAAAATTACTACCAGTCTCAAGCACAGGTTTTCATTTCAATACTCATGCATATTACACAAAACAAATTCCGTCTAGCAGAATAAAGCTAGACTAAGTTACAAGAGTTAAGAAGGAATTCCAATCTTCTGAAGACGTGTTTTTCAGTCTTCCTGGATGATACAGGAAAATTGATACTTCAACCTGATTCCCCATTTCTTTTCCTTACCCCATGCAGCAAAGCAAGGATGATATATCAATAAAATCTTACACAAAGTTCAAATGATAATAAAAGAAGGGCTCGAGACTCGGATATCTGGATGGGGAGCTTCCTTATTGCAAACATGATTCTTCTGCATCTGATATTGTTTTCTTGTTAATATCATAACCTTTTTTCTAATAATCTAATCCAATTTAACGAGAAAAGAGACACTTCAAGAATTAAAATGTGCTTCCACTCAAGTCATCACTACCCCAGGAAGCTCACAGCTAACATGTAGTAGTAATGATCAACAGAAAGACACAATCAGAAAAAGGATTGCCAATGGTTTCTTGCAGAAATTAGTGAGTACAATATGTGCACAAATTACCTTGTGATTTCTGACTATTTCAAGATCAATACTTGTATGGTATCTCAGCAAAGTGGATCTGCAAAAAACATGCCAATCAGATTTAAAAGTGCAAAAATCTAAACCACATCATATATGTTTGTGCTGTGAACCAACAAGGGAAATAATATTAAATTCTATCCATATCAAGAAAGTCTAAAGAACAGCTTTTGGAATTGATGTTCTGAATCGATTTTTCAATTTTTTAAAATAATAATAATAATCAATTAAAAAAAAAGATAGAGAGAGAGAGAGAGAGAGAGAGAACAGTCTAGAACTAATTCTGAGTACATGTCCACAAATTAATTATCCATCTAAGATAGAAACAGATGAAGCAGGACGTCAATTACAGGCAAATACAAAAAGATCCTAAATCATATAACATGAGATCTACGAAATATCTCGAAAATTTCCCATATGAAATGAAACCCATCAAGAAATTCATCAAGAAAAATCCATACTTTCTCCCCCACAAAAAGAGAAAAGGCAACAAGTCTTTACAAAACAAGGAAGAAAGAGAGACATACAGATTGGTTCAGCCCGCAAAAGTACAGCCCTCAGAAATCAGGAAAATTTGGGCAGGCGTAAAGAAAAGATTGGGAGAAAAGGTTTTGACAACTGTGGATAATGGTCGCCCTCAATCACACCTATATTTATACAATCAAACTCTTCAGACCCACAATTTTCACTTTTACCTTTTAACCTTTTCTTTCTTTGTATTTTGGGCACAATAATAACGTTCTCCGATTGTTCTAGCTTTATCCACCAAAGGTCACGACCTTGCTTGGTATATATGACAGGTGTCATGGCAAGAAGCTCTCTGATATTAAAGAGATTAGATCGGTTGATTCAATTAAAAATGATTTCAATTGAGTTTATATGACAGTTAAGAATCATCTTAATGTCAGTTTAAGCAAACGATCCTTGTAAATAGATAGTGTGAAATTGGGGTTCGAATTAGAGTTTGTAGCCAATTTCAACAATCTACTAGTAAGATGATTGCAAGGCCCTTTTTTTATTTATTTATTTTGCAAGCAACTCAACAAGCAAGAAAATTTGACACCTAGACCCCTTATTGTATTTGAATTTTGAATGGTGGAGTTGGTTGTCTCACATTTGACGCCGGTTTTAGTATTACCCATATAAGATACGTAATCTACTAATTTTCAAGTTGGAATCAAATGCACCAGTCCAAAACACACTCAAAATCATTAAAGTCCGTGTTGTATATGACTATTTTCCACGTTGCTTAATAAATTTATGCACTACAAGGCAACACATTGTAAGACAAGAAGTTGGTGTCATTGACACGTGAAGAGATATGCTGATATCATCTATGACTCACTTGTACTACACAATATTAAGGAACTTGTGAAAGGAAATATATCTAAAGAAAGAGACAAAGTCCTGAATTAACAAGACCAGTAACAAACAGTTGGGGGAAGGGAAGATATGTGTAATGCATCCGCAATGACATTCAGTGAACCAAGACTTTGTTGATGCATGAAAGTCACAAAAAGCAATTACAAACCCAGATTTTGATAGATATCACAATCCAACTTTCTCCAAACAAACACAACCATATGTAGCACGTGAATATCATCATGCAACCCAATTTTTAGCACACATACATTGAATAAAGATAAGCCACTCACTTCTAAGGAAAAGTTATCATGTTCTAGGTGACATTCAATATATACAGCTCTAATTTTTAATATTATTTTTTAATGGTGGTTAGTTGAGCCAAAAATGAGTAGCATGGGAAACAGAAAGAAAATGTAATTCTTTTTTGAGAAAAAAAAATTGGAGCGAATTAAGTCTTAGATTTGAGTCACTCCGCCTGATGAAATGGAAATGTAACACCACATTTGTGGTCCGCTCTGACTACTTTCAAAAGGCAAACTTTTGACTTAAGAACAAGACAAGCACATGGTTTGTATTAATAGCATAATAATTTTCGAAAAATCTTCAAAAAGAAGCAAAGGATCTCTTAACAACGTTGTATGGTTGTTCTAACGTTCTAAAAGCAAGAGACACCACATCAAAGTACAAAATGATAATAGTTAAAATAAAAAATAAAAAAGGTTAACCTTAATTACTAAGTACACTGGTCATATATAGATGAACAAAAAAAAAAAAAAGATTCTATTGATTGAAATCGGTTTAGGACCTACCAAGATCGACACAAGTCACATTGTCACATAGACCAATTATATATTTACTTATTTAGTTACTCCCGCAGGCTTAACACTTATCCTTTAATTGTTGCTAGGGCTACAACCAAGCTCTTTATCTAGATTAAAGTGACTTCTAAATATTTTTAATCCGTATACAATCTAGATTATAGAGGTCATAAATAAATGAATAAATAAATAAATAAGAAATAAAAGAAGAAGATGACCGGTACAAGTTTCGAGATGACTCAATATGGTTTTTGCTTTTTTTCCCCCTAAATGGTTGTTGGTCTAGCCAAAAATGAGTAGCATGGGAAAGAGAGAGGAATTGTAATTCTTGTTTGAAAAAAATGAAATAAATTATCTGTTAGATTTGAATTACTTCGCCTGATGAAACAAAAATGGAACATCACTTTTGTTTTCCGCTCTGACTAATTTCAAAAGGCAAGTTTTTGACCTCAAAATAAGACAAGTGCAGTAAATTATTGGCAATTGTCATACTTTATAGTAAAATAATTCTCAAAAATCTTTGAAAGAAGAGAAGGATCTATTGATTACGTTGTATGATTGTACTATCTCTTGATAATGTTGTATGATTGTACTAACATTTTAAAAGCAAAAGTCACCATATCAAAGTACAAAATAATAGTTAAAAATAAATAAATACAAGTTCACCTTAGTGAGAGTCTCTCTTAGGTCTCTTGATTTGCTGATCGTGCATAGATGAACAAATGAAAGAAAATTCTCTATTGATCGAAATTGGTTTAGGACCCACCAAGCCTAACACAAGTCCCGTCACCGCATGGACCAATTATATATATTTTGTTATTCCTTTTTGGCTGACACAGCCCCTTTATTGCTGGTGAGGCCATTGTCGAGCTCTTTGTCCACAGTGAGCTCTAAATTGTTTCTCATCCGTACCCAGTCTTACAGGTCAAAAGAACAGAGAGACTGCTACATGTTTCTGAATTTTCTCACACAGTTGTATTGAAGATGAAAATGCAGTCACTGCTAAATTGTTCACAAACCAAGCTTAAACCCAGCCTGAGCTCAGATACATGGAGATTAATAGCCATGGCACCAAAATCCAGTTCACAAAGTATAGAAAGAAACTATAAAGAGTGACTTTAATCCACTATCTTCTTGATAACCATCTCATTTCATGCTTCTACTAACATCAAAAAGGGGGCAAAAAAAGGAAAGGAAGGAGATAAATAATCAATCTGGAAACGGTTCCCACTTCCATTTACAAACATAAACTACATTATTTTGCATACTATTTTATGACTTATGTGCTATACATAAAAATCCAGAAAAATAATAGATACATTACAATGGCAAGTTTTAAATCTCAGTGACTTCTGTACATGTACTAGATGACCTGTTAATACCAAAATGATGGTTGCTTTGTCCACCAATTAGAGACGCTAATCAAACAGGAAACAAAAACAAATAAATTTGATCTCTCTCTCTCTCTGTCTCTAAACTTACATTGATCACCATGGAAACTCATGTCTAAATGGCAACATATAGGCCCTTTTCTCCAAGGCAACAACAATCTAAACTTCAGTTTGTTAAACGTAGGAAGAAATACTTGGCTCTACTGTCACAGATATGCAGATTCGAATTTTGTCAATGAAACAGAGGGTTCGGAGCTCTCGCATAGCTTAACATGTCCAAGTCAATCTCTGTACGCCGTGAATATGGCCCTGCAACTTGCCATTCATTGCAAGAGTTGAAAATGCACATCTTCCATTTGCAAGAGCAAATGATTTATAATCAGTAGCTTCGTGTTTTGCTTAGTGGGTCATAATCATAAGCTTCCCCTGCCTTCACAAACCGTCCTTTCACACGCCTTCTTACATCTGCTCTTGACTTACGAGATTCATATCTCACTCTCTTCTCAAATCTGTTGCACAACGAATTGAAAAGACAAAATAATAGAAAAGAAAATTTGGAAGGATCCGTTAAATGTTCCTATAAAAAGAAGAATGAAAGTCAAAGAGACTGAAATGGACTAATTCCTAAGCAATAGGCATGGTAAAAAATCATATTATCTAACTATAACCATAATAATATAACTTATGATATCTAATAATTCCACTTCAAAGAGATAAGACTTCATTAATGATTGTCCTACTCCGAAGGAACAAATGTGACTGGAACATGTACTAGCATTGTTCCACCAAATCCCTAACTCTTCTACCAAACATATCCAACCATTGACTATAACTCATGGAAGTTGTCTCAGCAGGCCCACTAGCACATCGGATATATTATTCCGTTAGAATAATGGAATAAATACTACATGTTTATCTAGGGGAATATCAAGTCAGACTTCTCCATCCTGTGTGAAATATAGTTCAAAAGAAGAAAAAGAGTAGCTGCCTTCCTTAATTAACCCGTCCCTCAACCCACTTGCCAGGGCTTCCATCCCCACCTTATTCCACACGTTGACATGTACAACACTTCTTGGAGCCTGCCCAACATCAATGTTAGCAAACTTGAGCAATGGTTCACTCTTCTAATGCGTGGCTCCTCTTAAAATTGGTTGCACAATGGTGACTTCAGTTATTGAAGGGGACGATTATATGAAAAGATTTAATCCATCGTAATTGAACAAAAATACACCTGAATGGAGGATATGAATATTGACAGAATTCAAATTATTGCAAGGACATTGAGGCTTAGTTTGATACGAAGTATAGTTTAAGAGAATCAGCTTTCCACTTGTTCTGAATAAGGAATATTAGAAGAACTAGTGAAGCATAATTGGGTAAACATCTGGTTCAAAATTACAGTTGCATTTGAGTGTTTGCTAAACAGAAGTTTTTTTGTTTTGTACTTGTGTACAACAACTAAAAATGATTTTTTCCCCCTGAAATCACTACTAAAATTGATATTGATATCACGATATCCTACTATATTATCAGCCTAGGTCATATTTTGAAAATTATTCTTACTTTTATAAATATTTCAATATTATTTTAAATATTTATCTACGACATTGTGTCAACAATTTTCCCGAAACAAACCAGAGTTCTTAATCTTTAGAAGAAAATTCTTTTATTTATTAAAAGTTTACAAGATAAAAGTTAAAAGTACAGTTTAAATAGTAGAGAAGTTGGACATAGAATGCTAAAAGACCTATATAAGAAATTAATTTGTTTTATTCAGGATGGTTAGTTCAGTACTATTGAGAAGCTTCCCTTTGCTGCTTTCAAAATCTGATTTGATGTGGTTCGAATTCTTCCATTATAAGATTTTATAAAGTTCACCAATGTCTAAAATAACCATAATTGTTTGACAATCAGAAGTTGTGGCTACAAAAGAAGTACCATTTGAAACCTTGTAAATTTAGAGTCTAATTCTTTTCCAATTATTCTTCGTCTTTCTTTTTCATTTTATCTTTTTCGCTGGAGTTGGTGCTTATCCATTTTCCCCTTTAAAAGTCAGTCAAACAGACAAGATCCATCGGCTGAAGATCCAAATGCTACATAACTGAAATGTCGCAAACCTAAAGGCAGCATATAAAAGGCCAGGGATCTACTTGATCAATTTTGCGAAGGTGGGGGCTTGGATCATTTATTAGCAATTTAGCATTTATACCCTTTTTTGCTCCCCCCCTTTCCATGCCCCTCTCCATCACTTTCTTCAATTTCCTTATTTCTGTACTTCTTTTGTTGAATAAACCCAACATTTCTTCGTCTGTGGTAACCTTTTCTAGCTCTAAAGAGAGTTCCTACAGCATATTACCCCCTTCAACTTCTTCTCGCTAGTCTAAAATAATGAACCTCATAAGAGCACTACATTAGATCTTTGCCTTCCACTGAAATGACTGAATATCTATGGGTGAAAATTAGAGGAAAAATTCATTAACAAAAACTGTTGTTCTTCATTGATTCAATTAGTTTCCATGTCTTTTTTCGCTTTTACTCATGTTAGGTGCATTCTTTATTTAGTTCTTATTTTCAAAATCTATAAATTCTCACTATTCATTTCACGTTTAATAAGAATGATTTCTGCTCTCTCAAATTTTATTATTTTGTTTTTTCTAATATCAATTTATTATTCATTCACAGTTACCAAGAGGGCAATGGATATCTTACTTGCGTGTCTTCTTCTTTTCTTTGTAACGCATCACAGCATCACTCCGGCTAGAAGAATGCGTGGAAGATTCAGGACACAGGGGACCCCGTGTTTGTTCTCCACAGTCCTGGTAGTCTCCAGTGACCCCCTCTCCAGTGAGGCCAGAGTGTGCTTGCCTCCCAAAACATAAGTTTGGATCCGCCCAGCAACTTATTATTGAATCAGCAGATGCTGCATTGCTACATGCTGGCTGTGCCACATTCAACCTTCCAACTGATGATCCCTATTAAGAAATGAATAAACACTAAATAAATTAGCCATTTCAACATGATATCAAAGAGCTTACAATTTATTATTTGTAACTTATGACAAACAGTTGTTTTAAAGAATTAACACATAAGCAGTGTAGTACAAATACAGACATGGGGAACACCAAAGCACCATGCGCACACAAAAGGAAGAAAGAAAAAAAAAAGGATAAGAAATACAGGGGGCAGCAGTAAATTAATGTAGTAATAAAACTAAGTACTCCACAATCAATTTACCATCCGTTTGGTATCCACTTATAATAGGTGTTGTATCTCAAAAGTATGCAAATGTGGAAACAGCACAAAAGTTAGAAATCTCTCATTGATGATGCTAAGCACTGTGAGAGGCGTCAAATTTTTGTTCTTTGATAGGTAGAGAAATCTGAATTATAACCCCAATAATAGAAAAAAATCAGATCAAGATTCGCCTCAATGAGTCATGCTGTCATAAAAGTCTACTCATGGCAACAGAGAAAAAATATTAAGATAAGCAAGGGGCTCACTTAAGTTACCGTAATAATTTCTCCAACTGTACGTCTTAGAGTTTCTAACCCATCAAAGAAGATACTCCCAGGGCAGAAGAATTTCATTTCCAATAGATATACACGACCACTAGGCATTCTTAATTAATTATGGATTTTTTGGCACAAATTATATCATTGCCATGATACTCTTGCAATGAGATGCAGTCTCATATCCATCTGGATGAACTTTTTGTCTATGCTCATCTAGCATCATTCTACTGCTTGCCAAGAGAATGCATTTCTCAAACAGAATGGCACGATAAAACCAACAATTCAATAGAGAATGCACCAACCATTAGAGGTGCCTAGTTGATAACGAAGTAACATCAAAATGACTCGGTCCCAGTGCCTCACCATACTATAGTAAGTTATAATAGTAACTTTTTGAGCAAAAGTTGAGTTTCTCGAAAAAATTCTTTGAGGCGCTTTCTCCTCTATAAAGTTACAATCTCGGAATTTTGAATTGTAACAAAAGTACGTAAATTACCAATTAATAGTAACAGTTCTCATCTGCTTTGTAATATTTCTTTGTAGGAGCTCGTGTCTTTGCAATCTCAATCTATTTTAGTTCTTTCACCTAATTCAGAAAAAAACTGAACTTAGATCTATATGACCCTAGAAGATTTATTGTCCGTCTACATGGTGTATTACCGTTTATCCATGTGTTTACCCATTGCGACGCTCTTCCGATCTCCAACAAATTAGACAAGACTTCTATAAATAAGTTCTTCTGAATCTAAATCCTTTTCTTATGCAATCTAATAATTTGCAATATGACAAACGATTAAAATGCAGAATTCAATGTATTTGAAGTAATCACAGTCACAGAACAAATGAAGTCTTGTTATTTATTATTGCACAATGTATTTGAAGTAATCACAGTCACAGAACAAATGAAGTCTAGTTATTCAATCTAATTATTTATTATTGCACAATATAGGGCAAGTGCACTGTACACAGTCCTAGTTTTGGGTGTTCAAGGTGTAGAGACTCATGCCTCTAGAACGGTCAGAGCTTACATAGAACATAACACGAAAATACAGAATAGAAGAAACATAAGGGAGAACTAGAAGAACAGGAGAGAAATGATATTCTGACCCCTTTTTTTTGGGATGAGAAAAAAGTTATCATATTGCAACCAAGATACTACACTGAATAAATGTTTATCTTGTAAGGTGAACAGTACCAAAATATTTCACGGTAGCAGGCACTTCTTTTATCAACATATCAGCACTACATTCCATCAAAATGAAAGAAGACTAGTGTAGCCAATAATTTACCAACTTCTCTCTATTTTTCTATCACTATTGTTCAAGGCTCAGACAATACTTTACCACTTATCTTCAGTCAATCGAGAGCAAACATAACATATGCATGAGTTCTTCCAGTCCGTTATCCCCACTGCCATTAAATAAAACCTAGACAATAATACTAATCTTAGAGACTGTGATCCTTGTCTAAAAGCAAGACATATCCACCAAAAAAGTCCCCTGTGCGCCCCACTGCTAATTACGAGTTATCTCATGTGAAATTCCTGGCCAGTCAGCAGATACAAATCTTCAAGCAGATATTCATTTATAATAAAGTTCCACAGAAAATGTTTTTGGAGCTTTGCCGACCTCACCATAGTATGATGTCTTTTTTCCCCCAAGTCTTAACTTTTTTATATTGAACATGTTGTGGGGCAGATATATGGATAATCCTGATAAAACAGCAGATTGAATAAGCAATCACAAGATTGAGTAAGCAATCACAATTAGTAGCACATTCATTAAGCTTCTGAAGAAGAATGTTTAACTCGTGATTAAGAAAATATTTAAGTAGAGAGTTTGACTTTGAATAAGCAGTAGTATTGAAACATAACAATCATCAAGCGACCTGATGAGCAACTTCAATGACGTTTACAATAAATTCTTTCTAGAAAATAAATTATCACACATACATTTGTGTCTGCTCCTACAAAGGATTTACAAGCAGATGGACTTTCACCAGAGACAAGAGAGATAGATGCAAACCTCCTCTCGTTTGTTTTCGAGAAAGTGATTAATGCTTTTTTAAGAGAAGTTGTACTTAAAAAGGAAAAATTACAGATGTTACATCCAAGAGTATTAGATTTTGGGAATGTATGATGGGACAAGAATTTGAGGAAAAATTATTTTATAGAAACCAGAAACATATAGTGCTTTATAAGTTCAATGGCTACAATAAGGTACAAAGTTTATGTACTGGTGTTCTTCAATTAGAAAGATCATTAGTGAATAGTGACTCTCCAGAGATCGGAAGAGAAAAAGGGAAAGATAACGAAATTGAAGCGATCTTGAAAATGACCATGACGTCCAGAGGCTAGTGGGAGAGAAATGAGTTGTCACAGTTGGAAAATGAAAGGCAACGAGAGAAAGAGTCTAGGATGGCACTAACAGCAACTGACCGCATCTAGCTAAGATTCAATCTAATTCTATCAGTAGTAGCATTGTTAAGATAATGGTAATCCTCACACTGTGGAGAATAATAATGATATTACCAAAAACAGTCCATCCCCACAACATGTGTCGTAGGAGCATTGATTGAGAAGTAGATTCTATCATAGGCATACAATATAGTCATAAAATCAATCCAGTATAAATGCATCCAATTGAAATAAAGCTTATTTATGTCACTATATATGCAAATAAATTTTCCCAGTCGCTTTGATCTTTATTGCGCCAGCACAATGATCAGTTTCTTATACACATTCTTTTGGAACTTTTCACATAACGCTGAATTATGCCACTATATATATGCAAAGAAAAATTTTCAAAGTCGCTTTGATGTTCATTGCGCCTGCATAATGTGATCAGTTTCTTATATACATGCTTTTTGGAACTTTTCCCATCGAAACAACTATAGTTTCCAAGTACTCCTTCCAAAAATGTGCACTTCTCATGCTCAACAACAACAACAATATCTCTCTAATGCAGCGTCACCCCCCTAGTGGAAGATTAAAACATAATAGAACTACACTGTGAACTAGATCCTTTTAAATTTCAACATAGGCACATTGTTATACAAGATTCTTAGAACGATCTAAAATTTGAAATGGAAAAAGGAGGATACTACGCGTACATCAACCACATGACTCTTATCTACTTTCTTTTATGTTCCAGCATTCTACTAATAACTCCTTATCTTCATCATGTAAAATTGACATACAAGGAAAAAGGCAAAGGAATTTTGTGCATCTGTTTAAAATAATAATAATGATTTGATTGCAATAGTTATCACAACAAACATTTCTTTACTCCTAAATAGCAATGATATTTAAAAAACAGAATCAATTAGATAAATGACCATTTTGAGAATCACCTCAGCTGCATAAGCACTGTGACAGTTGGAGCCAGGCATGTCCTTCGTCCCACATAATCCATCAATGCCATCATTAAACAGCTGCTCAGTATTATCAAGAGTCGCACCAAAAAGTTCATCATAATTCTCAATATCCAAGTCAATTTCATCCATATCGAAATTATCATAGAAACCATCACCCTCGTAAAGTGCAGGTCCTTTTGCTCCGGATAAAACCTGAAAATTTGTGGAGAAATACATTTGTCATGTGTAGCAGAGTAAAATGATAAAAGATTTAATTATCATAACCTTTCTTTCTATTAAGTTGTTCCTCATTTCATCTAGTGTGGATACCCAATCCACTCCAGATGCAGTCCCATATATCATAAGTATATGGACTGTAATACATACTTGAACAATCAATCAAACGTCTTGTCACTAGTCTTCATCCTCTGGATCTCTTAGTTTTCCTTTCACCACTAATTACAACCAACAAGTTCAGATCATCAACTTGTAATCTGGAGATAGAATTCTTTCAGACATGGTCAACAAAGGTGAAATGTATTTAGGTTTTGTGTTATATTGACTCATTTCTGACTGCATGTTCAAGGGATAGTAGCTTAAAAATAAGCCACTGCCAGATACACATAGTAAATGATAGACAGGTATGCTAACTTAATCTCATCAATGTGGTTGTGCCTAAACAACTTAGAGCTGAAACATTATTAATCATGCTAATTTTTATCTGTCAGGATACGATCTAGAGATTCTTGTTTATCGGACATTCGGCTTCCCAAACTTCTTATCTAAACTTAACAAGGCATCAAAACTTGCAAACCACTTATAAAAGGTCCAGAATAAAGATAGTTCGGAAAACATCTAGTATAAAACTAAAAGAAACCCAACACTTCTCTAGAAATCAAGGTATAGGCGTTTCTTTTCTTCCTTGACTGGCAATAGCTCAAGTAGGATTTCAGCATCGATAAGAACCTAACTACTCCGTTATGTACTAGAACTTCCATATTAGAACATGTGAAGAAGCAAGGCTGAGTTTAGATTTACACAGACATCTAACAATGGCAAGGGTCAAAGCTTTGCTCAGTAGGACCATAGCTAACTAGGACAACTAAGAACAAACATTAATTATCTCTTTTCTGATTACATCTCCAGAATTTTTATTAGAGAATGTCAAATTGATGAAAATTTGACTTTAGAAATACAAAATAAGTTCAGATCGGAAGAGCGTCGTGTCAAAATAAAATGTATGGAATTGTTTGCTACCATGAGCAAAGCAGGATTAGAAGATCCTGCTGGTTGTTCTGTGTTGTGTAGCTTCTGGTCAAACAAAGACACTTGTGATCCAACCCAAACATTTGATTTATTTACATCCATGTTATTTAAGCCACTAGGTTCTAGTACGACAGATGCATCTTGAATATCATCTTTTCTTGGGAACCTTGGCAATCCCTGGTCCTGTTATCAGTGATGCTCATTGAACCCATCCCCTGCTCAAAAGTGGAATCTCCAACTGAAGGGGAATCTAACAGAAACGACCAGATTGCAGAAAGTTCTGCAGCAGAAGGACAGCCAGAGTAACAATTAACTGCTTGTTTCTTGTGTGCAGAACTGGTTTCTGAGCCAGAATGCCCTGTCCAATCACAATTCTGACAAAGAGATATCCTCTCATCAATACATCTGACATATGCTGGTTGGGAGTTGCATCTTTCACACACAAGTGTCCTTGAATGGCGTTTTGAGAGGGCATTGGCAGAATGGACATTACGGTCACAAGACAAACATAAGCTAGCTGCATCAGACCTACAATATACAGTGGATCTTTGCTCTGCACAGAAATCACATAGATAACCCATATTTCAATGAATTTTTTTTCTCAATCAAATCCGTTCACTACTGCATCTCGTGAACCTTCAGCCCAACAATTGAATCAAACTGACAAAAAGCAGACTTTTAGAGGATCATAACGAGGTTGTTTTACAGAGATAGGATTGTAGTTGACAACATCCCAGCACTCCCTTTTACTTTTGATGAACGGGTCTACATCAACAGGCAAAAATGAAAAATCGTGACAGATGGAAATAATAAATTAAAGCATTAGAGGAGAAAAATATTGACTGACCAGAAATTTAACTCTGATCTACCTTTCTAGGTAATGACGAGAAAGAGAAGGGTACCATATTCACAGAATAAAAATACCTTCTGTAAAACAGTGGAAGTAACCGGTTTTGCAAGCCAAAATATGATTAGTGAAGGTTTCCACTCTGATAGAACAAATCCTCTGTTGAAATGACAAACAATATAAGCATGTTATATTATTATAACAAAGTCAATAATAAAGGAATAACAGACAACCTATTCAGAATAAAAATGGGGGAAAAAGGTGCTCCAATGTGTTGCGAATCAAGAATCAAGAATCAAGAATCCAGATCGAAAGTGAGAATTTCAGAAAAATTATAGCCCAGTTTTTCCTAATGAGAACTACATAGCAGTGATTTTAACTTTTAACTAGGCAGGAATAAAATCAACAACACAAAGTGCATTTAACCCATTCACATGTGAAAACGACGAACAAGATTGTAATTAAATCTTGCACGTAAACATCTGGATTGGGAAAAAAAAAAAGATTCAGCCATCTTCAGAAAACGTAATTCAGTATTATCCCCAAAAAGAATTCAACAAGACAAACTGAAAAATTCAAGCAAAAAAAGGTAAAACGAAGACTGCAAGGCATCCAAAGTCTGGATTCCCAAACAATTTTCCCCAGAGCTCAAAAACAATAAGCAACCCACCTACAAAAAATAAAATAAAATAACAAAAATAAAAGCAAGCCCATTTTCCAAGAACACCTATTTTTACCTAATTTAGCAGTGAAGGCAACCAAAACGCATAGTTCTATACCAGAAAAGCAAAGTTCAGAACGTCTTTTCTTCACTTCTCATGCACACATAAAACCCTAAAAACAGAAAAGATCGGAGCTTTCCAGAAGAAATTCTTCCCATCTCTCTCTATATATACACATCAAAATATAAATAGAAAAAATTGCAGAAAGAAAGGTTGGGTAGGTACTGTGCGTGTTGATAGTGTTACTGTGCCCTGTTCCGTTGAACCATGAATTCTGACAAAACATTTAACAAATAATTGTTAATCACAAAAAGGGATAAAGTGCAAGGCGAGAGGAGAGAGAAAGAGAGAATCGGGGATTTGACGTGGGACCTGTCCTTTTCATTACTTGCAAAAAGTTGGACTCTGGGTAGGACCCACTTCTCCCCAAAAAGGTCTTCAGTTTTTTACTTTCTTTGGTTTACCGCATTGCAAGTCACCCAATTTTTATCATCTTGAAGATTTGATTATTCATCTTTTAATTTGTATAATTAACCAATTGCTTTTACAGTATATTTACAAGAATCATAACTGTAAGCTAGTGATACTTTCAGTTATTGGACTTTTGCCATCTAAGGTGCAGCATTCGTGTTGTTTCCTCTAACAGCACGAGGCTTGTATTGCTCTCTCCCCGTTATCGATTTAGGCATGAACATTGAAAGGTTAAATTTGGGTTTGATGTGTAGGACATTTAGTGCTATAAAATGTTATACGAACATGACATGAGTTTAAGCTTGACCAACTTTATGATACCCTATTAAGTAAATTTTTGTTGATAGATTTTTTGTGTGACTCGTAAAAATATATTATATTATCGACAATACCAAAACATATTTTTGAAAAGTGCAATAATAGTAGCAACTATTTTAGTGGTATCAGAGCAACTATTTTAGTGAATTGTCACATTTGTTAGTCAAACTTCTTTAAAATGACAAATTTGCCATATCATATTTTCTTGATATTTGTTGTTCTTAGTATTTTCAAAAACTCACATATTCAAATCTTAACAATTTTCACATGAATGTAGAGACGGCGGGATGAAATTGTCCCTTTTTATTGGTTGGGGACCAAGTGTTAAGGTCACCATTATTATTATTATTATTATTATTATTATTATTATTATTATTATTATTATTATTATTATATGTGGAACAACCAGGTGGCAAGATCACCACTATTATAATAATTATACAAGTGGAATAGGGTGAAGTGTCAGACAAATTTTAATTTTTCTTTAGCTTTTCATACATAGTTCATTTTTCTTTAAATTAATTTTAAAAATCAAGGATAGGATTGCCAATAAGATTTTACCCTCTAATGCAAACAGTATGCACATTGCAGATATGGTAAAAGATACTGACATTAGACTAAAGAGTCTCTAATGCAACAATATTGATTCCTGATAGTGTAAATGTGACAAATTACTATTAGATTTTTAAGAAATTACATTAATAATAGATATTGCCATTAGTAGATAATATTGTCAAGACAATATATCAAAAGTTGACATTACCCTTAACAATGTCAATCATTTAATATATCACTTATGCATTTTTTTTTTGGCCATTTGTCATAAAATATTCCTCTAATATTATTACATTGAATATGCTAAGTTTTACCCATTCAAAAGGGGGGAAATCTAGGTTTTACACTACAACATTTAATTGCACAGTGACCCTTCGTTTCTCCCTATTGTAATTTTGCTTCCGACATCTTTTAGGTCATTTTTTCCCTTCAAATAACCATTAAAAAGAGACTGTTAAAAAGGCAAGAAAACAATCGGCTGTCATACTGTTAGACTAAGTTAAGAAAATAAAAAGTATAAAAATTCAAAAAATATATTTCCTCTTCAATTCAAAATAAACTGAGGAAATATTTAATTTGAATCATGCTATTTGGACAAACAACTAAACAAAAGTTATGACAAGAAAAAATGGTTCAAATTACCTTACTAGCCTGACACAATCCAAATGAGATTCAAACTCAATGTAGATGGATTATTCTAGAATGTCAAAATTTTTGCCCTTTTGTCACCGTTTTTGTTGGCTTTCTGAGCTAAATAAACTAGTTCTATTTCACCTAGGACAAATGTGTACTATCAAAAATTTAACAAAACACGTTGGACACGTAATTGGAAGTATTATATGACTATGGAAACGCTGATGCAATTACAAGAGAGTTTCATTGTTAGGGACAAAATTCGCTACTTAATATCAAAACTCCATGGTAAAATTAATTAATACAATAAAATGAAGGTAAAATACACCACTGAAACTGGATTAAAATTAGGGACAGTTTCTGTAATTTACACATATAAAGTCATGTTGTCAAATTTTACTTGTTTTATAACATATATATATATATATATATATTAAAATTAGTACAAAATTCTAGAGCCCCGATTGACGAAAGCAGACCTACAAATAACTCCGTACTCTAGAATTTACACAATGCTCTCTCATTGCATATAATATGCATTACAGAACTGAGGGACCAAAGCCCCAAAAATAAAAAGTTCAAGGACCATTTTTTATCCCACATTATTTCCAATACCAAATATGACACTAACAGATACATGTCGTAATTTGGCCCCACCACAAAATAAGGCATAAGGACTTGCAGAAAATATATGAGGTCATTTACACAATCATCGAACCCATATATGCCCGCTATGTACCCACGAAACATCAAGAAATCACAGTTCAGAAACGAAACAAAATTGAATAGGCATTAGAAAGTCCAAATCATTATACATAATCAGCATCTCCCTTCAAGTTATAGTAGTAATCAGACTACATTTACCATGTCAGGTGTAATCTGCTTGCCGTCTTCTGTACCCTTATCTTTCGGGTTTCCTCTTTGATAGAATCTGCCGCCTCGTCCAGAATTCGAGGGACCTGCAGCGTCATCTGCTATGAGACCATTCCCGAGCGCTTCTACATACAGCAGCTTCACCAAATTCTTGAAACGCCGTCTGAATGTTGGCATCCGGGACATGGAACCAACAATTCCTTGGAGCCTGTCATGCAGAAGCACGCATTTAGGTACTGTAATCTTACAAGCTAAAAATAAACAGTCAGACGGAGATCAAAGTTTGAGAAAGAAACAAATCATCTGTTCATGCAAGACAAGTTTTTTCGAAAGATTGGATAGAAATAGAAGAAATCGATACCCGTATGATATGATATGCTTAGAGCACAATATGCATTGAACTATGCAAATAAGAAGCTAAAACCCAGCTCAAGTTCGTATAAATTGTCAAATTTACGTGTAATCTAGAGCCAATCTGAAAAGATATAACATATTGCAGGTTGGCAAATTCAGAACTGAACTCATAAAACTTGTTTATGGGGATGACTGTTTACTAGGGCTAGAAAAGTTGAAGAATAAAAAAATAGACAGGAATGAAGCAAATTCATTTGTGGATACATCTGTTTCGAGTTAATTTATAGAATAGGTCCTAAATTAACAAAATTATACACTAGTAACTGCTTCGAGAAGCATGAAGTTCTGTGACAGAATATGGTGAAGACTACCTTGTGGTGAACGTGTAACCACCCTAGGATGGATAAAAGCAAGAAACAAGGAAGACAGATAAGTAGAGGTGAAACCATGGATAAATTTAGGTGCTCGAATCCCACTGATAGAAGTTAAGCAAAAACAAAGTGGAGGCCAAAATTAAAACTGCTTGAAGTGATCACAAGACAGTAGATTCAATTGGATCTGTGACACCAAAAATCACCAAGCTTAGATATGATACGTAGTCAAAAGCATCTTTCTAAAAGCCAATCAGCGATAAACGTTACCAGTGAGTTAGATAATATATAAATAACCATGAAGATGGGGACATAAGGTGTTGAGGATTTTTTTATAAATTTTACTCAAAAACTACCATGCTAATCAATAACAGGAAAAGATGGGATTAAATTCTCTGTAATATTACCAAAGAGAATTATTTTACCTCATCACAACTAAACATGCAGCCACAAATTTTGGTCTTCTGTGAAATTCCAGGATAGCAATCTTATAATAGGTAATCTAGCTTCTATCTTGCAAATATCAATTTCAAGAGGATTGCCTTCACAAGAGAAAATACCGGATAGCATCCAACTCCAAATCTTGAGATTTGTTTTTCTTCACTAAAACAATCAAAAGATTGAATGGCACAGACCAATCTCATGACAAATGTTTGTTTTGGAATAAACATGTACACAAGTTGAGAGCACATTGTAACCTCTTCCGATCTGGAGAAGAAACATGACTATCAGTGGCCGAGAATAGGCACATGAACTATACAGGTGAATTAGGCAAACAAACGATGCATGAAGTAAAGTTAACTAGAATAAAAGGGGGAAAAAAGAAGGATTGTCATGCTGGACTGACCTCCTAATCACAGCTTGTAATTGGGCTCTTCTCACTTTGTCATTGGATGGGAATCCAGTGTCATCCCACTCCTCTGGTCTATCATTTCTGCATATCATGATCAGCTTTTTCAGGCAGATCTCCTCATTTTCCTCCAGTTGAAGTCCCGTTATTTGCTCCCTTATGGTTAAGAGTGGCCCAATAAACCACTCAAAAACTTTATCTCTTGGCCGATTAATCCAGGTCAGTTCCAATTCCTCAGCTAGAAAAATAAATGGTTGTATTTACAAGTGAAAAATTAATCCACCAAAAACAAACTTGAACGCGGAAAAAGGACATACAGATGAGCAAACAGATGAACCAGACTTTGATGATGCAAGAAGGCATTGCAAAATGGACCAAGCAGGCAGCTTGATGCCCAATTTCTTACAATTCCCCTTCAGAATACATTCCTCAATGTCTTCAACATTTATTAGACCATCTTGGAGGAGAATTTTTCCATTAATTTCACAGGACTTGAAGAGCCAATCCCATATCTGTCACATCACATAAAGCATAATCAAAATTTCAAATACCTTGCACTCCCAAACATATGATTCTTATATTCTAGAGATCACGTACCTGCATTGGCGTGCATTGTTCAATCACTTGCTTTAGTGTTCTTGATCCTTCCGAAACTAGCTTTGAGTTGCGTGAGCCTTCTCTTCCAACTTTCTTGTCAAGTGACTTTCTTCTCTCTAAACCATCCGAAGGACTCATGTTTCTACGGTAACGAGGTCTGGCTGTCACATGGATTTAATGATCATTTTTCCCCTTTTCTTTTTCTGAATTAGAGTATTTCTCATGGAGAAAGTCAAACTAAGAACAGCATATGCTTCTACGAGAAATTAATAAAAAAGAAAGGATCTATGCCTTAGAAGATACCTGGGAAGGCACGACCCTTCTCTCAGATATAGTAAGTCATTTGCATATTCATCAAACAGAGATATAACTGCTATAATAAAAGCAAGTCCCATGTGAAGGGAATCCTCCTGCAGACTCAAAAAATTAGGTTCAAGATATAATAACAGATAGTTTTATTTTATTTTATTTTTTTCTTTTTTATAAATAATGTCCTCATCTTGCAAAAAAAAGGATCATTATTGCTTCTCCATTTTCTATTTTAGGCTACAGGGAAAGAGTGAGGGAAAGAGTGAGGAGAAAGAACATTTTAACCTGGTATACGATGACTCCACCATAAAAAGCAAGAAAGAAGCTGGAGAAGAAAGCAGCTAATACTGCTCCTACTACAGCTAAAGGCCATAAAAGGATTGCAAGGCCAGCAAAAGGGACGCATACTGTCTCCAGAAATGGACCTTTCCTCCCAATCAAGTCCTCTACGAGCCTCTTCCATCCTGTAAATAACATATATGGGCTTTTCCAAAGAGCAACTATTGAGATGAGAGGAACATCTACAGGAATGGCAAGCACAGAAACCAAAAGACAGCTTGGGAGCTTTAATAACCTGAATTTGATAACAAAAATATTATGTTGCAATACTACTACTCATTAAGAAAGAAATGTCGGAGCCGCAATTATCTCACTTTATGTCATTAGGCTTCTTATCTTCGTGAACTTCTTCAGTTAGTTCATCCATGTAAGAGAAGTAGGAATGGAAGCAAAAGTCTGTGAAATCCCGAACCACCGTACAGCTACCTTCGAGAGTGGAAACACAGCCATCCTGATAATTTTGGAAACTGGCAATCAATGACAAATAGTTCTAAGAAAACAATTTAAAATATATACACATAACCAGCTGAAAACTCCAATATCTATATGCATCATAAAACCTCAACAGAACGACAATGATTTTAAAAGTAAAAATGAAGACCAAGAGTGCATACACATTGGTCAAGAGACCAGCAAACCTATCATTTTGTAATATATTAAAACAAGACAAGAATAAGATGAAGTTTGTGGTGTTTTTATTTGAGTTAACAAGTAATATTCTGATCAATGAGACAACAACTTGGGCCATCTAAAGCACCATATTGAAAAGTCCATATAGTAATATCATTAATACAACATGTTCCCTCTAAACCATTGGTCGTGCTACACAACCCTACCACAAAAAACATGATGTTCAGTGCATAAATCAACCATCCTTTACATCAGGCAATGCTATAATAACTAGACTTGGAACATACATGATTATCTCAGTGCAGGTTCACTACTATTGTACATTACTCTATTTCCTGGGCCAGTTAAGCATCAGAGGGCTATCACTAGAGATCCCGTCATCATTATGGTGTACTCTTGTTTGCAGATTAACTGTGAAAGAGACATCTCTATAAGGGTTGAGAACAACCTAGGGGATCAACAGATTGAGACTGTTAGAGGGAACAAAGTGAGATGACTAACAACAAGAAGTTCACCTCCAAGTCTCGAATTTAATTGACACGAAAACGAAGAAGGGGAGCATGGGAAAGCGGGGGAATGATATGACACAAATCCTAACCATAGATGAAGAGGAAGCCTGAACGTGGAGATCGGAAGCTATTCTCTAAGCAAGGAGGAATCTAACACAGGAAATGAAGCTTAGGTGCCTTCTTGCAGTGGATGGGGTCTACAATTTGATGTGTCCAAATTCCAGGGGAAAAACCTTGAAGCAGAAGGATTTTAGAACAACATGTTGCATGTAATATTAAGAGGAGGCCAAAGCTAAATTTCTTTTTTTCGCGTGCCTGTCTTTCATTTTATCGTTAAAAGGGGGGGATTTGTTAACTTAAAGGAGGAAACTACTTGTGTTTATTTTTCTGTAGTTAGTTGTAATTTACTGGATAGGTCTATATAGAATAATTTCATAAAATTAGTACTTTGTTGCAACAACAAAGTAATTCATTTTTATGTCTAAAAAGGAAATATGTTGTTGCATAAATCATGCAAGAAAAGCATAATGTAACTTGGTTTCTTGGGAAAAAGCTGAAAATCCAAAGTATGAAGTACTAGAGATGGAGACTCACAATAAAGCAGTGATAACATTTGTCTGTCACATTCTTCCCGACAGCCTCAAATGTAGCAATCAGCGGAGCAAAAAATCCATAGCCTATCCCACCAAGGATGCTTCCAATAATTGCGATGATTGGCCAGAGTATTAAGGGAATCAGTAGTGAGAACAATAACGTAGTCTTCAATATCCATCCTAGCCTCTTGCTTCTGTTTTAAATGCCAAATTATCAACAATCAGGATGGCGAAATGACTAAATTAAGATTTACAGCAGATTATGAATTTTAGAAATGAAGATGACAAAATAAGTGCAAATGGTAACTCACTTAGCTACACAGTAGTAAGTCCAGAGAAAATGAGCAGGCCAAAGTCCAATCACCACCGCTGAGTTTCCAACTACTATGATGCCAATCACAATTGGACATATGACTCTTCCGATCTCCAATCACCAGTTCGGGAGCTCAATAATATCATATTTTATGCACTTGCCAAGTCAAGAACATTTTAACCAAGATTAAGTTCCCTTTTTAACAAAGTTAACACAGGAAATTAGGCACACCCAAAACTGAAAGCTAAGGGTTAAATCTACTATCTCTCCTCAACAGAGCCAATCCAAACAGATTTTGTGACACTTATTAATGTTAACAAAGACAGGGATCTGATTTGCTCATAGAAGCACAAAAATTATGCACTTCTTTTCTCACGGTCTTCATAAGCATGGTGGATGAATCAGGTAAAAGAATTGAGATTAATGAATTCATATGGTTAAGTATTTTGAATGATCTAACTTAAAAGCGCAGAATTTGTTCCAACTCTCTCTTCTCGGTAATCTCTATGTTGATTTCCTTACCGGTCTACCTCACCGTCCTTCCTACATCTATCTATACCAGTGACAGAATGGACTCTATTAATATGTGGTAAAAGGGCATATTCATTGGTCATCAGAAAGGTCCAGATGTAGGAGCTGGGGAAGTACCAATATGGAATATCACAATTCCAGCTTTTAGCTCCAATTGGCTCTCCAGTCCAATTATCTCATGGAGATTCTATTCACGAACGTCTTCTCTTGGAAATCATTTACTTTGCATACTCCCATGCGCTACAAAATTTATTGAAAGTCCTCTATACAGTATCCAATATACTAGACCTGGAATTTCCTCATTAGACCCTAAACTGGTAATACAGCCATCTCCTTAGAGTTGCAATGTGATGGAAGCTAGGAGGAAGAGTTTTGAGGTTAGGGAGAGGATGCGGCCAGGTTGGAAGGTGCAACATGGGTTGTGGTGAAACTGAGGCAAAGAAACATAGATTGGCCATTCTGAAGAAGAAGACTGACATTGTAAAATTTTGTACTCAATGACAAAGAAAGAAAAGGGAAGTGCGTCTTTAGAAGACTACTTCATCTCATTTTTTATTAGCTCCATTTAGGCCATGAAAGCTAAAATTGCACTAAACAGAATTACATACAAGGAAGTGGCCCTAAACAGTTGGTACAGCAATTCTTGTAGACAACTCCCACATTTCCATTTTCAGTTCCATTTCCGTCCAATGTGTCGCAAAAGAGAATCATAAGGCTTGCCTAAGATGTTAAATCCACTGCGTCAAGAGAGCATGGTTTCCATTTTAATCAGGGGGTTCTTTGAGGCTTGAAGTTATTACAAATAATCTAATAAAAGTTTTATTATCAAATATATAATAAAGGAGGTCCAAGATCTATTACCTGGGATTTTAGCTTATATCTAAAACAATAAGTTTCCTATAAAATGAGCAGCCAATTGAAGTATAAATCGTTGGGTAGACTATAAATCCTTCATCAGAATTACAATTGTGATTCTTTCCAAGTTGCAATGCTTCCCCATGCTAACAGCTTAAACAAACATATAAACACAAATATGCCCACTGATTATAAACGCTGGTATCCAGGTAGTATATTGCGGATGCTGTTGCTCTGATGCTATTAACTTCTGTTACCAGATCAAATTTTCCCATATATAGTGCAAATGGTAGAGGGTTCTTGATCAAGTTCTTCCCCATCACTGTGCGTGCAATTTGAACTTCAGTCTACTTGAAGTTCCACATTCTTTTTAACTTCTGATATCAAAATGTGAATAATTTAGGTTATTTCTATATTTAACAAGCCAGACAAATAAGATCATGACGCAGATGTTCCTGTGACTAGTAGTTGTCCTAAATACCATTTTCTAGTCAATTCAGAGTCACTATAATGTTTTGTATTCGTTTCCTCCCTCTGTCTGTGTAAAGTTCGACTCCATAATCCTTTACAATCCAACATAAATTGCCCGCTAAAGCACTCACTTTACCGCTAAAACATAACAACACACTCCCCAAATTAAAGAAAGCAAACTAAATTTGGTGAACCAGCCAGACCAACTTATATCTCTTGGCCAACCTTTGGGCAGAGTATTCTCTAGTTTGGGTGCACCTCCAATAATTACAAACGCGGAACACAACTGCAAGAATACCCACAATACTAATAACCCTATCACATAAAAGGACAGAGGAGTTACCTTTGAGAAGACCAAGGGCGAAAAGCAAGAAAAAGAAGGGCAAAAACGAGATAAAACTCCAAAGCTTCGCTACAAACCCCGAGGGCACCTCCATAATAATCGACCAAAAGAAAATCAGACAATAAAATAGGCACGCAAAATTTCACTGCAAAACAGATTTTTGGTAGAGAAAATGTTATGGGTTTTGCGGCTTTTTCTTGAGCATGAACGAAAAAGCTTTCGTGTCATGAGATGGTGACACCTGTGCCACATGTCTGTAGCCCAGAAGTTGAGGTGGGATTCTTGCGAAAAGGTGTTGCGCACTGTGACCAACCCACACACGTACATGACCTCTGCTGTCGCGTCACGTTCTATGGCGGGAACGAGGGATGATATTTCGCTTTTTTTTTTTTTTAATTTCTTATATCTTATTATTAGAATTATCACATATGCGTTGCAAAGGAGTAACAATAATAAAAATTCAACGTTAACTTATACAAATTGAAATAGCCAATGTCTATCAAACATACATTAAAAATTAGCAAAACGTAGAAGTTAGCCAATTTTATGTTCTTTGAAAATATAAAACTTCGTTCATGCAGTTCAAAATATTATTGTTAGTTTTTTCTCTATTAATTTCGAACTACTATACTATCGTAACAATTATTATGAAACAATAAATTACTTGTAGTAAATTTCATATCCTAAAGATGAATTCATCATTGATACTAAAAATGAACATAGTCGTAATACATGCCACATGATTATATGACGTCATATAATACTATAATATATGGTGTTAGATTTGAACTCCACAGGCGGAGGCAGAAATATGGCCTAGGGATGTGGAGTCTATGTAGGGTTGGGCGAAAAAACTGCCAACCATTCGGTTTAGTTTCTCCAAGCGGGTAGGTCTGCGGCCTCAAGGATGGCTAACCTAGTTGGTCTGGTCTAGTTTGGTTCGCGGGTTTAACCGGTCAACCCGGTTTTAACCCGTTAAAACCATTAAAAACCGATTTATTTTATTTTATTTATTTTTTTTTGTTTGAAAGTTGAAAACGTGTTTACACTTTACACTTTTCAGCCTTACTTCACAATACAAATTACAAAACACCACTTTCTCAAATCTCAACCTAACATATAAGTTGAAAGTTATATTTCAAAATCCCAGAGACTTCATATTGGTATTTTCCTTGAGAGTTGAGAACTTGAGATTGAGATTGATAGAAATAAAAACGTAAAATCCAGATTCAAAATATCAAATCCCAAATTTCAGATTTCAAATTTGAAACACAATATCAAAGATTCAAAATACCAATTTCAACTCAAAATCAAAATAACAAGATCTCCATTTGAAACCCTAAATTATTGCCTGCGCTTCTATTCTCTCTTTTGTCGGACCGCTGACGCCACTACTTCATTCTTCTCTTTTTGTCTGACCGCCACTACTATTGCTGCCTAGTTTTTGTCTCTGTTTGAGCTTACATAATCGCCGCTGCTATTGAGCTTGTACGACTGCGGCTGCTGTTGACGCTGCCGCCTATGCTTCTGGTGACAGCGCTGACTGTCGCTATTGATCGCCCCTCTCTAGTCTGTCTCTTGAAGTTGAAAACTTGAAATCCTAAATCTTCCCATCTCTCTTTGTCATTAAGTGAAATAAGAAATATGGCCTAAAAATGGGGCTTGAAAATACAATTGGGCATCCAATTTACAACTTTTAAGTTTTAAAATATATATATATATATATATATTACATTTCAACCCAAAACCCGACCTGACCCAAAATGACCTGGATGGGGTCTCGGATTGCAAAAATTGCAACTGATCCGCCCTACTCGACGCCCAGGCCTAAGTCTATAAAAACATTTTTAACATGTAATTTCACTCTTTATGAGCTTATACTTAAGTAGATTTGTTATGCTGTTTTCAAAGTTAGTCACTTGAAATTTATAGAAAATAATTTTCATACAATTAAAACTTACACATGATAATTGGTCCCAAAACAAAATATCTACACATAATAAATTTTGTTTATGTTTAGTGCTAAATAAGGAATTAAATTAAACTGCTAAATATAATATCATAGATTAAATCAAGGGCAGAGTGGAATGAGGCATGGGGACGATCGCTTTTGCAACGATTTCCTTAAAAATTGCAGCCGTGAAAGCCTTTGCTTGAGAAGGAATTTGGGAAGGCTGCAGCTGATTTTAGGATTAGAGAAGAAAAAGAAGAGGGAAAGGAAAGATGCTGTGCTGAACTTTGATTCTTTTTTCTCCTGTAAAAGCGTGAGACGTGGAAAAATGTCAAGATCAAATATCGAGCTTATGCGCACCTAAACGCACCAATGCGCGATAAAAGTGCAATAAATACATGATAAAATGCAATGCGTGATGAAGCGTAGATCCTAAACTTCAGGCATAAGCGTCGCCTAGGTGAGTTTTTTAGAAGAAGATGATGGAGGGGGAAGGGGTGTTTAATTCACACGCAATACAATAAATTTTGGGCATAAATGGAATTTCTGTGTGTGGTGTATAAGTTTATTGACTGGTCTATCTTATGTTTATCTTTGGACTTTGATCAAAAAAATCCAATGATTTCTATATATTTCCTTTCCTTTCTTTTTTCTTTTCTTAAGTTAATCGAATTAAAAATGTATTTCTATTTATTATAGATTCTTTTACATGTTCATATATTTATACATATTTGCATTGTTTAAATGCGTATTATAATTGTATTTATATGTGTCTATAAATTTAAAAAGTCTTCATTCTAAATATACTTTGAAACTAAAATAGTTAAAATTTCTCAAATTTAAAAAAATCAAACATTTTCTTTTCAAAATTGGTAAACGTTATGAATAAATAAATGGTTAATTTCACAAATCGTCTCCAACCCTTGAGTTAAGAATTGTCTAGATTCGCAACTTTTTTTCGATCTCCTGAGTCCCTATCTTTTTATAAATTCACAATGTAGTTTCCAAAAATACGAAAGTGTCATGACGCTCTTCCGATCTTGGCCTAACCAGCTGTGCAAAATATAGTCTACAAAATATACAAAATGAGTGATGCTGCCCTTTTCCAAACTGGTCTGTGTCTATAGTTGAGTTGCAAGGAAGCACCTGCGATAGCAAAGAAACTGTATTTGTAAGCCCGATCACTATAAGTAGTCCCGATCACTATGGTACCAAGTATGCAACGCTATAAGTAGTTAGCAAGAAAGTCAACGCAACACATGAATATACAAAATGGGTGTAGTCCCAGGTGGTTAAATTGGAGCAATAAACAAGATCCAAAGCTAACACCTGTGCCATCTTATAGCGGCATATATGAAAAGTTCCAAAAAGATATCTTAGGCAAGGACTACAGTTTGTCAATTATATTTGTTCTAGCGACCTTTTATGCAATAACTTCATGAAAACCAATCCAATATCTCATAAATATACAAACAACTAGAAACACAAAAGCAATCCACAAACTGCTTTTATTGATTTAATAATATAACAAAGTTTAAAAAAAATAAAATAAAAATGAAAATGACTGCCTACTCCAAATATGGTGGAAGTGTGTTCCTTGTTTCCTCCGAACCACAAATTGATGTAAACATTGAGGCGATATAATTATTTCAAACATTGAGCATATAACCATATTTTTACGTGATCTTATTCAATACTAAATCGATAATCATTTGAGCAACTAGTAATTATTTGGTGCTTATAAAAAATTTTAAAAAAATAAATTTAATCACGGCAGAATAGGAATTAAATTTTAATGTCACCATATGATAAATTGCACCACCAGCCTTAATTTTAAGAGCAGCCATTTTTTTTATTTAACAGGTAAATTGCTCATTAAGTGCCAGAACCAAGGGAATTAGAGCATTAGTGTTAGCAGTAGAAAACAAAATCAAAAGTCTTTATCAATCTTTTATTTGCCGTCAATTTGGCCGCCTAGCACAAAAAAAGTACCAAGTTCTTTATTACTCCATACCTAGAGTGGGAAGTCGTAGGTTTCCGTCGGAGGCAGCTCGGTGGGTTTAGATCCGGTCAACAAATGGCGGCGGCAACGCAATAAGGAAAGCCGGCGTGCCCTTCTCCGTCGACGGTTAGTGGTTTTGGGTGGCCGGAAATTTGCTTTGGGCGAGAGAGGTGTTTTGGGTCTCTGGAGGGAATTACAGAAATAATTGGGGAAGGGGTTCTCATTAATTTTAGATGGGTCAGTGGGTGAGGGAGATGACTGAGCTTTGAGTTCTAAAATTTAAATGGCGGGCCAGTCATTTTTCATTGCATCAGAATGGAAATGTTGGTTGCGTGTGCACTTGTTTGTACCACCTCAGTAGCCACGAAGGACGTTCTCTCCCCACAGGGAGAGAACGTCCTTTTAGTAGAAAAATTGATATTGGAGACACCCTATAACTGTAGTACTGAAGTATCTTAGAATTTTGTGGAGGAAGTTAAAAGGGTTAGTTCAAGAAGAAATTAATTATTGTAGTTAAATTATTAATATTTGAAGTCTAGAATATCCAAGGTATTATTCAAATATCGTTGTAAAACCTGATCCGTATGCACAAAATTCCATATTCAGATTTATTAAAATTTTGTATGTGTGATACTAGCTAGCCCTAGTTGTGCCTAAGGTCCTTAAGAATGATTCTTAGAGTTTATTGTCTTATTATAATCAATTAATTTATATATTTTCTAGTTTCTACTGTTTAACTTCTCTGGTTTCACCATCATCTATTTTCCATGTTCTGTCTAGCATCAAAAAGCACTTTTTCCCAAAATATAATCCTAGTACGACCAAAAATAAGGGCATTTCCATCACTGCTAATATTCTAGCAATATTTTCTGGCCATAAAACGATGTATTGAAAAATCACTCAGTAATCTTAGGTGAACTAAAACCACCAGAAGACAGGTTGCAGCAGCTAGCAATTAATTTCAGTTCTCAATAGTAGATTGCTCCAACACCTCGCACCTATTTTAAGTGAAACAAAATAAAGGGATTGAGCGTGATTACAATCCAATCCTACTTGAATCAAACATGAAGTCAGCACTTACAGAAACCATATTTTTCATGTCCATAATCATAAATTGCAAATAAATGTTCTGCATATTATTCAGCAATGGGCAAGAACACCATAAATAGTGGAACAAAGTATTCATATTTCCAGGCCTCTAGAAACCATTATATGTTTATCATTTCTTGCAAGCTAACACCTCTCTTCAGTGTGAACTCTCGGAAACAAACCACAGCATAAGTAAAGAGCTCAACGACTTTTTCCCGCCTTCTTTTTTTGAGATAATATAGTTACCTCTGTCTTCCGTCCCCAACCAACAAGTGCCAGTTGAAAATACAGCAAAATATGCAATATAAATAAGGTAGTGAAAGCAGGCAGGATAACTCACAGCATGAATTGTTTGCTTCCTATTGGCTCTCGATTACATTATTCAGAATAACCCCGCAGAGTGAGCAAGGAATTGCGTGGTACTTGCCATAAATCATAAGTTCATCATTTAGCTCCGTGTTAAAGTTTTGGAACTGATTGGCATCCAGCTTATACCTCAGTATGAGCTGAAACATGCCAACATAAAATTCATCCCTCTTTGGATGAAACGCATAAAATCTGAGTAACCTGAAGTCACCACAAACCTTGATTATACTCGGCACAGTTGGGTGAAAAAACATAGCATGAAAGTTTATGCTATGCTTGAGCACCCAACATCGATGGTCGTCAAACATCCAGATTGATATCCTATAACAATCATTGTTGAAATATAGCAAAGTTCCCCTTGACATTCCAATTGATGCATAATGATCGAATCCATCCTTTTCAGGCAGCTGAATAGCATCAGCTTTGAAATTCACATTTGCTTTAGCGTTGATATTGATGCCCACCAGGTATTTGGCCACTGATAACCTGTATAAAACCCCATTCAAGTAAACTGAAGATTTAACCCAGCCGCCAATGCCCAGCACAGGCTCCAAAGTGATACTGTGGCATGGCCACTCTCCATTTTCAGATGAAAAAACATCCAACTTTAGCGGACAAATAATATCGGAAAACTGAATGATCTTAAAATGAAAACTGGTTGCAGGATCAAAAGCCAGAGATGCGTCCTTGAAATTACTGCACAAGGTGTTGTTCACAGGAATCCTAATGCATTCCCAGGTGGTGGGGTTGGTCACGTAATACTGAATCAGATGGGAAGATTTAGATGCAAAGAGTAAAAGCCCATTGCAACAGTCTCGAACCTATTCTGCTTTGTGCTCACATGGGGTAGAGGCACGACACCTTTCAAACAATGCCGTCAAATTCAGACACAACTGGTCCGTGACCCGTCCGGGAAGGAACTAATCTAAGAGAAGTTTTATCCCTTTTAACTTTTCTCCGGTGGTAGATAAAGCCGTAGAAAACGGCGGACGGAGAAGGAGACGAGAATCTGGGAACATAATAATTTGAAATGAAGAAGTACCAAGATTTGCAAACGCACTTGAGCCTTAAAACGTGTTTAAGCGAGAGTCTATCAAAGATCTCATCTTTTAAAGCATCGGGCAAATTTGTCCAGCAAGACGAAACTTCATCTTCTGCTTCCTCAGGATTACGATTACGACTGATAGAAGAAGAAGACACGTATTGATCTTCTGCTTCCTTAGGATTACGATTACGATTGATAGAAGAAGAAGACATGTATTGATTTCTTCTGCGCAAGGATTAAAATTGATGAATAAAGAAGACGACGATGACATGAATTGATCTTCCAATTCTGCCGCTTTATGATGCCAATTTGGGGCAAAGAAAAGCGATAAAATCGGAGAAATCCATCACAGGTATATGGAAGCCTAACTGTCGAGAATAAAAATACGAAAATTGCACTATCCGTCCTTGTCCTTCACCTACCTTTATACTTCTATCCCCATTTTTATATCATTGAAGATTTAACTAGTATTTACTTTTTAAAATCTCTTTACAAAACTTTCTGAAAGTTTTGTAACAAAACCTCTCATATTGTATGGTATGTATAGATACGCACCACATGATGTGAAAAGTCTTATTATGATTCCTTTGGAAGGTTTTTCAAAATTTTCTTTATTCTTTATTATTTAACTACGTTTCGAAGAAAATTTTGAAAAATCTCACATAAGTTTTGTAACAAAATTTCACACCTTGTGTGATGCGTATAAATGTCACTATGTATAAAATGTGTTTGGCAGCTATTTAAATTAATTTAAATTCACTTTTAATTTAAAATTTTCTACATTTCACTTGTTGGCCTTTTTGAAAGAAAGTAAAAGGTTGTCTTTTTCAAAATGAGTGAACCTATAAAATTAGACCACATAACAAATTCCAAACCAAAAATGATTTTAAACTAAGGAATCAATTGTTGAAATTGAGAGCTTGAGAATGGAAAGTGCTAATGAAAACGTAACGCGGCAATAATAAAGGATTACTCCGAATAACCACAATATAATACTTATATTATTAAATGGCATTAAATTTCTAATAATAATTGCAATTAAACAAACAGGGCTGGATACGTAAAATAATCTCCCACCAAATGTATAACAGGATCATCTCGCTATACGCACAGGTGGCGGAAGATTATTGGTGAATGGTAGTTTGGACTGAAATATTAACAAATTCATGTTCAATTCAATGTTTATATTCAAAAGACAACATAAACTCAACTCGAATTATATTTTTATTATTCAAGCAAAACCCGCAACAGATTTGACCTCAATTTAACCCCCACCCTTCAAGAGATCGGACTCAGATCACTCTTGCTATTAATAAAATGATGATTGATGCAAAACATTTCATGTATTATTAGAATATTCCAAAATAGTAAAATAGAAACCATCTGTTCAGTCATAAAATGTCAAATTCCCTTCAAATATACAGAGGTTGAACAAAGTAAACCTATCTTCCACAGGTGAGTGAATAAGAGAGAAAACAAAGACCTCCATGCCAATTGCCACCTTAATTGTCAAGTAATTTAGCCGGTCACCCTGTCGAGCACTGTATGCAGTTACCATTCTCTCCTGCAACGGCAAAGACTCAACTGCTTGGAAGAATTTTGTTATGGATATATTTCTTTTAGAGCCTGGGGCAGGTTCAAAACAATCTCCGCATATGCTGTGGGGCAGGAAAAAAGAAAGGTGATATTGTCTAGTGGGGTAATTGAGTAACAGAAATAGACAAGAGAGTTATTCCAATGCAACCTTCAGGCAAACTCATTGTTCGCAGTGCATCCTCTGCATATGGTAGACGAGTTGGAACAAGTTGACTTCCAGGAGCTCCGTTATCCACCGTGTTCATTGTCACAGCACTAGTCGATTTCTTAGATTGAGGCATCCGCCATGCAAGGACACTGACCCCATTTGGAAGTATGGCTAAAAGATCAGCATATTTAAGACTCAGGGTAACCCTGCTGCAAGAGGAATAGCAAAAGAGCAGACTTCAAATTTTGTATTGAATTAGAAGACCATAATTACGACCATAAAATTTTTATGAAACCCATGCGGAAAACAATCAACTGAAAAGTTGCATCCCCACAAATTTGCTACTAGTATGATTTAAAGACCATAATGTACTAAATATGTAGGCACTGTAAGATTGATGGAATCCATAATTTGAGAGTAAGGGACAGAGAAACTTAGAAAGATTGTCCGGGTGATTACAAAGCCTAGCAAGAAACTGTGTCCCAGCATACTAGCCGTAATGAGACAATATCTGAATTAATAACCAGTTATTTCCGGTAAAGGTACTATTATTTGTAGGATCATTCCAGCCAAAGGTTCAAACTATTACTTACTGGGAAAGGAAAAAAGGAAAAAATGCTTACTAGAAAAGAACATAATGTAACAATTTCTACAGTTGAGCTAAAGAAGTGTTATTACTTATCATCAGTACTTGACACGGTAAAGAGTGAAATTTAAAGCAGGTTCAATTATTACAGTTATTAATTTTTAAGGACCCCATCTTATTGGCTTCAAACAATCAAGTCTCAATGAATTATGCTATTCATCAACCTCGGTAGTGATAACCGTGTGTCACGTGCTCTTCCGATCTAAATGATATAAGTCAAATGAAATGCAGAGGCATATGATTCATCTAAGTGGACTTATCATTTAATGCCACCTAATGATGGTCATGACAAGCACTCGTAATATTAAATATAACTCATCCTGAATGGAAATTCTCAAATTTTCGTTTGTCCAAGAGTTTTGCCTATATTAACATGTGAAAACTGCGTGCAAAATTTAAGTGAATTCTATCCAGGAAATTGTTATGAAAAAACGAACTTTTAAGGACAGAATATAACAATAACAAAAAATTAAGAAAACAATTTTGCAGGTTAAAGTAGTCAGTGCATTTGAGCAGGAAAAGTCGTGATGAGTAATATCACCCTACCAGTCAAAATCCTCAAGCACAAATTCAATCATATGATATGGAAGACTGTGATATAGTTCCCCAATTTGATTTCCATACAGTTCCTTTATAAGACGAACCTGGAGATGAAGACAAGAAGTTCACAGGGCATGCTACAACAATCAAGATATTTATGGAAAAAATACACAAATTTGAAACTACATTTAGAAGAGTACACCAAAATATTCCCTTTTACACCGCCTACTTCCAAGCAAATGAAGTTGAATCACTTGATGCAAATTAAAGAAAGATTGAAACAGAGTATGCTTTCTTACAAAGAATGCTGTTTACCAAAAACTAACTAGCAACTTTATTTGACATGTCGTACAAAGATGTGACTTCCTCACAATCAGAATATTGCACCTTCGGACCATAAAACAACCATTAAACCCTTATGCCCAAAGGTCCATTAGATCTCTATTGACTTCTCAATAATAGGTCCACACACAACTATAGCTATGCATGAAATTGCTTTAAACTATGGACGGTTAGGTTGGCGTTTTGTTTTAACACAGAAACGAAATGAGTGAAAATGGGCCTAGATGAAGTGGGGTGGGACTTGTGAAACCCACAAATATGCGATTAAAAAGTGGTTTGACCAATTTCTGTTTTGAAATAAACAACAAACCTACCACCCTTTGGAAATGCAACACAAAGATCAATATTTGTCAATATCTTTCATCTATACAGAACAGGACAGAAGGGGATATTGCATCTAGAGGATACAGCTAGGTTGAGGCATTGTATCAGTTTTGGAATTAAAACAGCATGCTAAAATAACATCGATCACAGAAAACATCATGCATTTTGAAAATACTTTACAATCACTATTTACATTGGTTCCTGCATTGGATTTGGTATAATCATATTTTTCCCATTTCAGCATGATTACACACGTGAACAATATCTGACTCTGTTGCTTGAAAGATGAAAACACTTGATTGAAAAACATTTGAGTTCATATCACAAGATTAGAACAGGCACAAAAGAAAAAAATGAACAAATGCAGAGAATGAGAAAAGAGTAAAATGGAATTATTTTATCATATGCTCAAAGAAATAGGATTGAACCCCGAAAGACATTTCTAGATACCTGCTCTCGTCTATCAACATAAGCTTGCAATAAGTCACCCACGCGGTCTATGAATCTCTGAAACCAGATAAGGGAACTTTGAGATACGCATAGATGGCGTATGAACAATGATAAGCAACCAGTCTCACCATGGCATTTGACGAGAGAAATTTATTTTCCGCTTCATGTATTGGCAAGAAAAATGGAACTGTATGTTCAAGGACAGTCATTTTCTCGAGAAAGGACTTGCTTTCAAGCACACAATGATAGATGTCGCATGGTTCCCCTGTTTGAAGCCAACAATTAAACCATTACAACTTTCCAATGTATGAGAAATACGTTCAAAATGAAGGCCATAATCGCATGTCTATAAGTTGGCTGTTTTATATTACACAATACATGTCCTCTATCACTGACATTTGCCAAAATTATTGTCTGGCAAATTGCATTTAGTTCATTCTACCTTCTGTTTTCCAATTTACAGTCCTCTATCACTGACATTTGCCAAAATTATTGTCTGGCAAACTGCACTTGGTTCATTCTACCATTCTGTTTTCCAGTTTAGGGCAAAAATTTAGTGAAGCCCCTTGAATATCCAAATTAAATACAAGGTTAGTACTCATTTTAGGTTATTCTGGTGTAGCTGGATAAAACTCATTGTAAAGCCAAATCTAGATGAAGGCAGTTGTAAGTTGTAACTGTTTCATGAAGCTCCCTTGATTACCAAAAGGAACCATATTCTCTGCCAGAAAGAGGTTTGAAGGCTATAATTTGCAAGATAAGTTAATATAAATTTAGCTTCTCGGAAGTTATTTTTATGTGACCATATAACTTGCTCATTACTTGTATACTTAAACTAACTCTTATTTTATGTACTGGTTCAAATTGCAGGTGTTTCCGCCCTATGTATGTTCTCCTGAATATCCCAAGGCGCATACTTCTGAATTATGAGGATTCATGTAATATCATGCTTTGAAAAAGTCAAGTTTTAACAAGAAATATTACAACACTCAAGCATTTCTGCCTAAGGCGAATATGGTTAGATCACAGTCTCAGACATCAATTTATTTTTCACCATCAGCAATCAGAGACCACATAATTATCAATTACATTGATGCTTCAATATGATCCTGACAACCTAAATGCAGTTTCTAAGGAGATAGCAGGCGTCCAAGTATTTTGCAATTAATACGACACTGAGCCTATCAAGATTCCCTATGATAATAATGTCTCGGTTTCACCAATAACCACAACAGTTAACGCATTTTCATGTTTAATTGCACTTGCGGTTTCGATAACACTTTACTTAGCAATATTAATTCATTACCCATCCAATCAATAAAATCAGGTAGAAAGGCATGTCTCAAGTTATGAGTGCCCCAAGCAATAATGAGTGCCCCAAGAGCACTTAATTACTTCATTTCTCAAAAATATAAAAAATCACCCTAAATAGTCTTACTCCCATTTAATTTTGTCCAAGGTGGCTACATCTAAGTTTCATACACACAAAGATAATCATTTGATTGACATGATAGCTCCATTTAATCACAGTGAGTCATTAGCATAATTAACCTTCAGAAATGATTCATGAAAATTTAATTTAACTCTATTGAACATTGTGATATTAGAAAAAAAATAATAATAAATGAGAAACAAATGTCATACACCTTCAGCAAATCCAGATAATTTTTCGTTACTAATATTTTTTACCAATACAAAACCAAGAATTTTGTCAATACCTGCAAATGATGTCTCGTATTGTATCCCAATCCTTCCTCCTTCCAAGCAGCAGATTATCTGCTCATTGAGATTAACACAATAAGCAGCCAGTCATGTTGGTCACAGTCATTTTTGCTATTGATTTATAACATCAACAGGGCCTTGAGGAAAACAGATGCATAGAACAAAGACAAACCCGACATTCATTAATTAAGATCTGCGAAGTTGTTGATCTAGGATCATACTTTGAAGTCAAAATTTATGGTGAAAGCCATGTGGTTCCCTTCACATGCATCATCTTAGATCTTATATTAATTTTTACAAGGCCTTGAACAGGGAACAAAACCACACCAAGGCAATTAAATCTTTCAGGAGTTACTGTCCCTGTAGTTGCAAGTCCTCTGGGTCTATAGAAACATTTCAGTGTAGAAGTTTGTTCGTCTCTGAATTCATATGCATGCTTACAAGTGACCCCTAAACTTTAAAATGTCAATATTTTTGTCAGTTCACAATCGTGCATCAGTTAAACAAATTGATTCTGTGAAGCCAAATTTACGATGAGGCTGATTTCAAGATGAGATGGTCCCTTGGTTGCCCCCATAAAAGAAACGGAGGTTAAAGCAGGAGACAGGAGAAGAAATCCACATGCTTACGGCATTCAAGAAGTAAGAAACCTATTTCACTGTCAAGGCCAAAGCCACAGGGAAAGTAATAGTCAGGATCACCATTCTATCACCAGCACAATGTTGATGACATCTACAAAGAAATTCACACTTCAAGATATGTACAAAGCAACTGGTCCATTAACAGTATTTAAGTTATCTGAAAAACGTGTAGAAATCGGTTGAAACATCTCTCCAATTTTTCCCTTGCTTCAATATCATGAAATAGAACAACACCATCTCAGCATGACAGAAGAAGTTCTACCAAATTATGAGATTAATAGAAGCCTTACAGATAATGAAATCTATTAAGGCTTGCTTTGATTTAGATTTTCTAAGATCAATTCTCACTCTAACTCATTTTCAACCACACATTTATCCATTAAAATAATCTTACACATAAATTCGTAACTTTTCCTTACTTTTCAACCATACATTCTCCCAAAAAATCACTTTTTCACAAAATCAATTCTTAAGAATCTAAGCAAACACACTCTAAGAAATGGTCACAAATACACATTCTTACAACGATCTAAAATACCTTGTTTCCGACTCTGTAAGTTATCTTGTCGTGAAAAGCAAGATTTGGTGATGCAGCTGCATCCCCCGACAATTTTCTTTTCTTTCTCTCAGCCTCCATGTGAACCTAACATAAATAACCAATCTGAGTGGCACCGGCTGGACAGGCATCGCATATATATATATATATATATATATATTAAAAAAGCCAGGACAAATTCAGAGAAAAGAAAAGAAATATATGCACAGGCAAAAATTGAGAGTAAACCAAATGAGAAGCGGTTCTAATTGAATTCAACTCTCTTATCTCCATACATAGTTGAAAAAAATAACAATTAGAACTAGTAAATTGAGCGATTTAACAAAATCACACCTGCTCCCTTATTGTAGCTAACAACCCATCGTCCCATTGCTCTCCATCTAAGCATATTTCTGCAAAATACTCAACATTCTAACCAAATCCATTTTAACCAAACCACTAAGCAGATAATTTTTGAAATTAATATGATGGCATTCAAATAAAATTCCTAATATATGCACCAAGGCTGAAGCAATTCATAAAGCTAGTAAAAGCACATATGAGCCTTCTAAATGTAACCCATAAACGATTTAAAATTAACAAGATTTTCAGTTAACGTAAAAATAACACAAAGTGCAAAGCTAGTAACAGTCACTGAAAGAAGTTGATAAGCATCCACTACCAATAATCAACTTCCAAATCAATAATCTCATGCTTTCAAAACATTTTGTGGGTAAATTACCTAAAGGCAAATATTTTTAGTATCTTACAATTTCTCAGTTTTGAAAAACCATTTATAGTATGAAATAGCACGAGGGAAATGCTAACATGTTTTGTATATATTTTAAGCAAACATACATATATATCAATTAATTGTTCATAAGTACACAAAATCCACTTTAATGCACTGTAACTAAAATGTTACAAATGGTGTTCCTAACAGACCCACTGAAAGAATAGTCCACTTTCCCACCAACTAGAGTAACACCTTCTTTTTTTGTTACTTCATAGATTTTTCTGTTCTTTATTTGCACAAGTTAAATTGTCTTATTATAAATTTTGAAGATTGTCCATAATTTTATAATGCACTTATTTTGCATCTTAAAAACTTTTTTGACATTCTTTGTGGCTTACAATAAGGCTTACCGCTCATTGAACATTGATCCTCAACTTCTTCTGGCCTATCACCAGTAGACTGTTCAGGTTTCTAAAGTCGAATTAAATACGAAAACTGCCATAGTTGCAAAACTTGACTCACTGCCTTACAATACGAGCATTGACAGCAAAGCAGTTTTTCGCAGCTGACAATAGAGTGATATCAAAAAAATATAACATGGGTTGCAGTTTCTCCAACAGCTATTTTTTTCTCGCTAAGTTTTGAACGGGCTTTACTCTTGTATTAACATCTTAGCAGACTAATGACCTTTGTTTCCTAATCACTTTAGTAGTAGAACTAAATATCTGCCCATTCCATCCTTGCCTGGCATTTGATAATGGTAAAACCATTCCAAAGTTTCATGAAACAGGTATGAATAAAAAATGATGCATCACAAGCTAACAATATGCTAATGCTAAAAAGAGGACGGTGGCAGCAACCAATAATATTTCAAGAATCTTACATGAACAGTTATTACAATCCTCAAATGATTTGTAGCTAAAACTACCTTGAGTTTGAGAAGCACGAGCAGCTTCAAACTCCCGTTGCAAGCGCTCAAAAACCATCTTGTCAGAGTCCCTAATGAAATCAACAGCTTTCAGAACGTCTACTCTATGTTACTACTGATATTCAATAACAAGAAAACGTATACCTTCAAGGAAGAAGTAACTTGAAAAAAAAAAAATCAATAATAATAATAATAATGAAAAAGAAGAAGAAGAACAGATAAAACCACATTTATATGATGATGTGCTCTATGCTTAAAATTGATGCTTATATTTCAACCTTTACCATCACCATGCATTTCCTAATTTCCAAGAGAGTCGATGAGCCGGCCATCTTCCAGAAATAGCATATCTCTGGAACATTCTTTTCAGTGTCAGACCAAAATGATCCTATATGATAATGTCTAGTGAAAATTAAGCTCACCTCACATTCTTTAAAGTTAATTTCTGCTTGCAAAAAGAGTTAAGAACTAGAACACTAGAGAATTGAAGCCAAAAGCCAGCTCATGCATAAAAATTAAGTTAATGTGAAAGTCAAATCATCTAGCAATGGCCATATGAACCTGATGTTTCCTTAAGTGATTTTTTGGAGAATATATGGTCGAAAAATAGGAAAGATATGTAAAAGATGATCTCTTATGGAGAGCATGCTTGAAAATATGTAGGTAAAAAGTTGTCAAACTAATTTCAAACAAGGTCTGAGTTGAAGTATCATTGATTGAACTTCATGTAGGTCTTATCAGATCCATCAGGGGACTTACTGAATGTAAAATCAGGTTCAGCATCACCAGAACCTGAACATCGTTTAATCCCTATATCTGGATGGACAGCATACATCCACGGATTTTACCGTCCAATACATTCACAGGACATCAAATATAGTCTAGGACAATTCAAGAAAATGGCTGGAAGCAAAAGAGATTTAGAACTGGAGAGCCAGTTAACCGTTGAAATCTAGAACGGAACATAATGTCAGGGCTTAACTCACTGCTAGTTCATCATGTTACTCAAAGCTGAACTATACCCTAGTGCAGATTAGGGTGTATTATTTTTACATAGACATGCTTTAGCCTTTGTTTGATTTAGATTTTCCAGAATCAATTCCTCAAAATCATTTTCAACCACATGTTTATGCATAAGAATAATTTGGCACATAGATTTGTAACTTTTCTTTATTTTTAACCCACATATTCTCCCAAAAAATCACTTTTTTCACATAATCACTTCTCAAAAATCTGAAGGCCCGTATGGAAATGATTTTTAGATAATTGATTTTGTGAAAAGTGATTTTTTTGGAAGAATGTGTGGTTGGAAAGTAAAGAAAAGTTACGAATATACATGCAAGATTATTTTAACACTTAATTGTGTTGCTGAAAATGAGTTTGAGTGAAATTTCCTTTTGAGAAAATCATTTCCATACATGCCCTAAATCATACACACTTATTTCGAGGTTTAAAAAAATATCGTTCCTTCTGCGGTGATAAGGTATGATTCTTTGTAGCTTTTCTTCTTTTTTTTTAATACCCTTCTTAGTGTGGCAAAGACCAGAGAAGTATAAAGAGACATAGAAATGATAAAAAAATAATATTTTACGTAGAACAAGCCCCAAGCAAATAGCGTTATGCCTTCACAGTCTTATTAATTTATGCTAGCCCAGTAATAATTTCAGAGGTATTACCAACAAATACATGGTCATTGTTAGCCAGAACTTCACAAATCCTTTCATAACCAAATTCAGAAAATTAGAGATTTTGTGCCCCAGCAGAAATACAGATCATTAATGTCTACTCAAGTGATTTTCCCATTATTTAGGAATTAGGATTAGTAGCAATCTGCAATATTGGTACCTCGAAAGGCGCTCTGTTAGGGCTCCATGCCTCCTAAGGACATTTGAAACTGCAGGAATTACAAAAGAATAAATGTTATAGGACTGAAGCCCTACAAGGATGCTTGAGATCTCGAGTTAAAGCCAACTAAGCTAGAGTAAATACATCTTGCCCAGGAAGTCTCTAGTCGTGCATCTTCTGCTTGCACAAAATTCTGGCACACAGACAACACAGGCTTATCAACACTGGATGTAAGACTAACCATATTACCCACCCACTCCCCACTCTTACCTCATACCTACCCCCATCAAGTGAACGCCTCACAGTATCTATAAGGTTAGATAATTAAATAAAAAGACGACCAATATTAAATCAAAGCATGTCATATTGTTGAAGCAAAATATTATGATATTTAAACTTTGCAAGTGCTAAGTTTCTATGTTGCATGGATATGGAGACGACACGATACAAGGCTTTTTAAAAGTGGGGCACGAGTTGTTGGATACACGTTAGATTACTCTTCTTTTTTCCTTTTTCTTTTTCTTTTTTCTTTTTTTTTTTTTTTTTTTGATGCAATGTCAATTAATATTTTTTATTTTAAATATTCGTTTCATTTAATTTTATATTTTGAATTGTCTGTTAGAGTAAATCAAACAAAAACTATCAGGATTCCTATGGAGTAACAAATGAAAGAACTAATTTTGAATTTTCCAACTACTAATTATTCTATATTAAGAGCAAGCTGGAATTGTGCCCTGATGTTTTCAAGCAATTTTTCATTTTACTTAAAATTGTCCATTTAGTCATCTACTTCACATAATAACAGACAGGATGAAGCAATCTGTTTTCTGAAAAATAGCAGGCAATCCATAGCTTCGGCGCAGGGTGGCATCCAGTAGTTCAGTTCAGATATATCAAATACTGAAACTGAACCCAAAATCTATATTTCTGTGAATGGAACCATTCGACCAGCATAATTGGACCCAAACCAAATTGTCCCATTCCTGTTCTCATTTGGTTCTAATGTTGCCGTTTAAAATAAAAACTAAACAAGAAATTACCAAGAACTTTCATGAGAGAAATAAGTCTAATTGCATCAATGCATTTCCAGACTATTTAGCATTTCCAACATGAGAGGGAAAATGTAAAAGTGTAAAATGAGGGTAGAAAAAGCCAAATGAAGGGCCAAATCCCCCCCCCCCCGCCGGGGGGGGGGGGGGGGGGTTAACCCCC
>CAVNYN010204555.1:47407-65592 GCA_963692815.1 Nyctanthes arbor-tristis
CCCCCCCCCCCCCCCCCCCCCCCCCCCCCCCCGGGGGGGCGGGGGGGGGGGGTTTCACCCACAAATTTGGGTTTTTGGCCCCTACATTGGATAGATTGGTGGGGGAAAGCCCTAAATTTGGGTTTTTTGCCCCACACTGGAAACACTCTTACAGGCAAGGATGGATCTTAGAAATGGAAACAAAGAAAGTTTCATTCACATTTCAATTGCTTTGTGATGCACTTCCAAGATTCACACAACACCATTCAGTCTGGTCTCCCTCCCCTCTCAACCATTCATGTGCAGCCACAACATTGCTAGTGGGATTGCATAGTTCTCAAGAAATATTTAGAACTAGCCAAGACATGTCCAGCTATCTAATACGACCTCCCCTTATTCATTTTCTGCTGAATTTGCACTAGCTCTACTTGTTCCAGATTTTATGTGATATAAAGCAGGTATTTTGCCTTTGGGTTCCTCCGTAGCGATACAACAATTTACAATTGGTGTCTTCCTAAAGAAAATAAACTGATACAGCCTTTAGCATAGTTTCTGAAATTAATAATCAGAGCTATCTACAATCTTTTACAAAAGCAATTGTACCAAATGCGGACTGATTCTAAACAAATTAAGTATTCTTTCAGAACCCATATGAGCAGAGAAAAACAGAAAAAATAATTTGCAGATGACCCAAAAATTGCACGACACTAATAAATTCTACACAATCAACAAAAGTGAAAAAAGTTACCACTTCTCCCATATTTACAGGGAAAGGCCTCTCCTTAACTTGATCAAGTTGCTGCATCTTTCTGAAGTTACTTCTTTACCAGACAGGGGTGAAGCCACGTGGGGTCCAGTTGGGGCAGTTGCCCGCGCTGGACTTCGGTTGTGCTTTTTTTACTGATAACACTTGAAGCGCGGACGGTTCTGAATGCAATAATAATAAAACCATAAACAACCAAAACAAACTTAATGTCGGATATTGACAGAAAATCCTGGTGCATAAGGAAGATGGCAATAAAGAAAGAAAAAGATGGGGTTAGAAAAAGAGAATGGCCATGAAGCTGCACATTCCTCAAGTACGGAACCAAAACCCGAATCTACCTAAGAAGTTTGGTGGTGAAGAACAGAAGAAACAAATTACCTTGTAGAAATCAGTGCAACACAATTGGCGCCTTGAATTACCGAATCTCCCCTTTCGCCTTAAACCCTATTTGCCTTCCCCGTCCGTGGAAGCAGAATACTGGGCGATATGGCTTGGCTGCCAAATTCCAAACCACGTCACATTTTGGTGCTGAATTCCAATGGGTGATTAGCGCGTATTGTCCCAAATCCTTGTCTTTTTGCATATTGGACCCCATAAAGGTGAAAGTTTTGGTGCCGAATTCCCATAGCTCGATTTATTATCATGTGTGCGTACTTTTTGGTAATTTAAACAAAAAAAAAAATTAAAAACAGAACTACTATATCAAGTGGCAAAAATTTAAACTAAATCTAATTAAATTTTTTGTCAAACAAGTTAGACTAAAAATGATCTAACACTAGGCGTCTGACACCGTTATAGTATGATATAATATAATTTCAACCACCATTGATGTAATTTGTGGTGATAATGATGTGATCATATCAGTGACTGATGTTACGCCGCATCGATATTTCATATTATTACGACACAAAATATTTGATGTTAGATTATTTCTACACTTTGACTTTCTTAAAGAAAAGCTCGTCAGCTGAGCTCTTTTGATTTGTTGTGTTTTTAATATTTTAATTTTAAGTTGCCTGGTACTATTTTATTTGATGGAACGAATTGCATTTAATAAATTAGCTTAATATTATTAACTAAAGAATAAGATTTAGGGGAATTGTATATTTGTATTGGCACCCCATATGTTTTTCTAACTACACAACGTCTTATTTATGACGAAGATCGTTAATCTCTACATAAAATCTCATTTATATCCCTTTTTTTAGTATGGACTCCTACTTTCAATTTTCAATTAACAAGTAATCTCTCCTATCACAATTTTTATCTAAATTATTTCTTTATTTTTTTCTTTTTTGCTAATATATTAAAATATTTTGAAGATCTCTCTATATTTGGAGATAAATAAGTACTTTTGTCGTTTCATAATAAATTTTTCCTACAATTATTAGCGTTTGAAAATATTAATTAACGAAAATTTGTTATAAATATATGATAAAAATCATGATCATAATTAATGATAAAAATCAACAAAAGTTAAAGAAAAATAATAATGCAACTGCCAAGATCTATCTATTAATATATAAAAGCGTTTTAGTGAGATTTTGGTTTTTTTTGCCCAAAGTTCTAGCGTAAAATTTGTGGTACTTTTTTTTATCTCTATATTGATTGATTGGTCCTTTTTCTTTTTTCATTTTTTAACAATATATGATTCCCCAAATTTTCTCTAAAATACGCAATCCACTTCTCCCAAAATATATTTTTCCATTTTTAAATAATATATGATTCCCCTAATTTTCTCTAAATAACGCACTCCACTTCTTCCCAAATATATTTTTCGATTTTTTAATAATACATGATATGACTTCTTCCCAAATATATTTTTCTATTTTTTAATATTATATGAGATGATTTCCCCAATTTTCTCTAAACATACGCCCTCCACTCCTCCCCAAATGTAACTCTCTGTTTTCTTCCAATTTCCACTAAGAATACACAGCCATCTTCTTCCTTAATGTACCTTGATTTAATTGATCTTTCCATAAAAAAATTTGTGTTATGCTATTCTTTAGTATTTTATGGTCATTGATTTCGTTCTTTCCGTTAGATTGTAGAGCCATCTCATATGAAGTCGTACCCTAGAGTCCATGCGTTTTTTGTCTACCCACAGATCCTAATGTTCAACACATTTTGTATAATCTGAGTAAGGAAATATAAATCTTTCCTTTCTCCATTGTCTTCTACACGATATGGTAAGGAAAGTATTTATTTGAATGAAATTTTGATTTCTATCATATTTTATGTGTGATTAGACTTTGTACTATAATTTTCTTTGATATGTATTGAATGTTAAATAGGGAGCAACTACTATGAATAGTCTACTTAAAGAAATATACAAGTTAGCTGGTCAGTGTTTGTTGTGCTACGTTGATATCAATTTTGATAGACGCAATCCCAAGCAGATGATTTATTATGTTAATCGGGTTATGGATAACAGTGAATTTCTCAATATACTTCTAGAAGTTGCGGAATCTGTCTAATGCACTTTTTGATTTTTAATTTAATTTTTTTTTACTTTACTCGTAGCTTATTATTCATTGGTTTGTTGTATATTTTGAATAGGAGTATAACTCCGACTCTATTCTTGAACTGCTGTTTGAGCGGCCCGCACCTATTGAATCTAAGGTAAATAATTAATTTTTCTTATAAATAATTTATTTTTCTTATAACAATAGTTTTAATTAATCTGTTGGTTGTTTATTGTTATAAATAAACTAGTTGTATACCTGTGCGTTGCACGAAATAGAATAATTAGCTAAAAAATGAGTAATAATTTAAAGAACTAAATAATCACAATTTTATTGCGTAATACTCACTCACATACACATGTTACTAATAGTTACATCTTTATTGTGTACAATTATTCACTTGGCAAAAAACTAATTAAATTATCTTTTATAGAACAATACTCTTAACTAAAAAAATGAAAATTAATGATGAATTTTTTATTATAAATTTAATTTCATGTTGTCTGTGAAAATCAAGAAACTATGAAAAAGAAAGTATAAAAAATTTATATAACTCTAAAATTATTGTATACATGTATCTTTGTTCAATAAGTATCAGTATAAAAATTCTAAGAACACATTTAAAGTATGGATGTTATTTATTTATCAGAATGAATTCTTTACTATATATTCTTGGAAAAATTATTTTTCACATCTCATATAGTCTCATATATATCTTAAAGAAATCACTATTTAATAAATCGATTCTAACAAATATAATGTAAACACCCTCCTATTACAAAACGCCCAAGGAAAGTAATATTAAAATAAAGGATAAATTATATATGATTTATCCATAACATTAATTTTTAATCACTTTCCACTTTAAAAAGAATTAAAAGAATTTTTTATTTTTTTCTAAATTATCACTATCAAATATTATTACTGTTGTATCTCTTTAGCTTAAATTTTTACCAATATATAGATTCTCATAAAAAATAATAAATTAAGTAATGTAGTAAACTTATAGTCATAGGTTTTATGACATCTCAATCACACGAGTATGTATTTAATTGAAATGATAAGGAAATTTCAATTACCCAAAATTTTGAACTATTAGACTTTTAGAGAAATATAAATCCTTTAAAGATAGTCTAAAAACTAACAGAATAGATATACAAAACAATAATGAATAAAAAATAGTATGAGATTGGAAATTAATTTGGAGTTTAATTAAGAATGCTTGTGTGTGTGTGTGTATGTATGTATGAAAAAATAAGATTGGAGATTAACTTGAAATCTCCAAACTTATTGATATACGTATATATAATATATATTAAATAAGAACATGTATAAAATTAAAAGCATATAAATAAAAACATGTATAGGTAGGGAAAGTAGATATTTATTTATTATTTTATTTATTTATTTGAGAAAATATCTCGAGTCGAAAATCTAAACCCGAGATATAACTTTTATTATATATATTATAACATGCATTATAATTACGTATATTATATATTTGTATAAACTAAAAACACACACAGACATATAAAAAATATTAGAGATTAATTTAAATCTTAATTAGTTAGAAATGTGTATTTATTATATATATATGTAAATATTATTATTAAAATTAAAATAAATAAAATAAATAAAGAAAAGAGAGAAAGAAGTAGAATAGTGGTTTTGGAGAGAAAATTTGCATATGACCACTATCATACTTCAGACAACTGAGTCACTTGAGAATAATTCTGATGTAACTTCTCATGTTACCCCTTCAAAGAGGTCATCTGTTGATGACACTAATGCCGGATCTAACTCCTCAACAGTCTTCAACTACAATTGCACGTGTTGTGAAACAGAAGAAGCCATGAAGGATTGTTCATGGATTATGAAATGTAATGTCATATTATAAGTTTCGTTCGAATACTGATTTTTGGGTTTAGTCATATGCCTCTTCGATTTTGTTCTTGAAAATTACATTTTACTTTGTTATTTTGTTGGTTTCGAGTTTTATTTCTACTATTCTTTATTTTACGATTCCTATCATTTTATTTAAATTGCTTTTGATATATATATATATATTGTTAGATGATATTTAATCTTGGATGATTTCGTTTGTATTCTACTATTTAGTTTAAGTTATTCATTTTATTGCTCTATGTTACCTAACTCTTAAAAATGTTACTATATAAAATATATTATAAAATTTAATTTAATTTAATGTGATACATGAATAAATGAAAATTATTAATACGGTTTAGACGATGATTTTTAATGACTAAGAGAATTATTTGTTTTTAAAAACATGAATGTTGACTCAATTATTACATCAACAATGTATATGAAGGGTTGGTTTTAGAAAAAAGGGTTGGTTTTAGAGGGGAAAAAAAAAGGAAAATTTATTTTACTGAATGGACCTGGTAGCAATATACGTAATTAGTACATTTAAGAAATTTTGTGTTTATCTTGTTTGGTTTATTTTAAAATTTTTCTTCTTCAATTTTACTAAATTCCTAACTATGTTGATTGAGAAACTTGTGCAGTTGCTATAAATGTAACCTTCTAGCATATTTTTTGACCTTCCTGCATTTCTTTTAATTTATTTCTAAGTTCATTTTTATTGTCCATGTATTCAAACTTTTACGTTTACATCTATATATTGTGAAGATCATTAATAATGTATTATTTAGAAATATAGTATTTTCATGACTTATCACTGCAATAATTAAATTTAGACACTAAAGAAGGGGTGCATATCATTGAATCTATCATCACATGGTTAGTGAATGTATTCATGATTTTCCTTTTTCTTTTTTTTTTTTTAAAATACAATGGATCATACATTATATTTTTTTATTGTAAAAAATCCATGACTTTCTATTTTATTGTATGTGCCCTCCTGTGTAACGCACGGGTGCAGTACTAATGTAGTCTAATAATATCTTATTTAGTTACTAAACTCTTGATCAATGGTTCGATTCTCCTAATTTACAATCACTTTGTAACGTCAAAATAAATAAATAAATAATGCAATTAAAATGAGGTATTGACTTTGACATGACTCGTCGAGTTTCAAATGACAATTATACCCTTGTATATAATCATTCCGTTTCGGGTGAAAGAAACAGAATTGTGTACGCCAGGCGTCTTCTGGAGAACCTCAAATTATTATATATACGATAACTTGGAGTCAGGGACAAAAATCCCACTCCGATTTATGCTTTTTTTAATTTCAGAAGGAAACAAAAACTCTTTAATCCATTTCTTAACCCGGTATGTTTGGTGATTGTAAGGCTGTTATATATTTATCAATCTTTCTGAATTCTGATTGATAACTTGAGATTTGCTGGGTTTTCCGGTATGTTATTTCTGTTCTTGAAAGCTAGGCTTTTGATATTGATTTTGTGCTGATTGCTTTGAAGCTTTTATTTGGTTGTGCTTGGTGTATTATGTATTTTGCTCGGTGCTTAAGCTTACGGAAATTTCACCGGGGAATTGCTTTATGTCTTTATTTCCCGTTGAATTCAATTTACATGATCAAGGAATAGTTTATGTTGGGTGGGAAGAAGATAACTGAAGAGCTTTTATCTGATGCTGAATAGGTTTGAAATCATGAGTCTATGTCAAAATAGTGCTTTTTTTTTTTTTTTAATGGAGATCACCTCTGGCTATTTACGAAGCCAGATAGCCTGTTATGGTATGGACAGTGAGGATTGAGGAGGGAGTGTGTGGGCCCTGAACAGCAGGGGCTATGTTATTGGTCTATGTAGGTAGTGTGCTCCATAAAGAACCCAGGGGTGGTCTCTATATTAAAATCATTACAGCAGAATGCAATTCATTTTGTAATTTTAAGGTTAAGTCTGAACATATTGCTAAGAATCTTGAAAAGGATTCTCATTTTTTTGTTTAGTTGTTTGCGCTAGTTTTGCTAGGATAGGTGTTGATCATATATTGCCAAATAGCAGTTAATTGAGGAACTGGGGCTTGTTTATGGCAGCATAGATAAATTTTACAGAATACAATGCAAACGATAAGAGTGAACCGAACAAGGCGGTGGTAATGGTGCTGGGTTCTCATGTGTTCTGAAAGCTTATTAAATCACAAAGGAAGCTCCCTGGATTATTTTTCCCTTGAAAAGCCACGCATTACCACTTAAGACCATGATTAATGAGAAAATGTCTACTTCTGGTTGATGTGCAAAGTAATGACTGCAAAAAATTGTATATGAAGAATTATAAAGATAACAGAGCGGGAAAAATTAACTAGTGACAAGAAAGTGACACAAAATTTCACTTGGTCTGTCAAGTGCCCACTTAAAAGGAGGGATTGTGGTATTTCACTATTCAAAATGAAAATTACAATTGAGAGTCTCTTTGGATTTCACAAAATACTCTAGCACCAATGCTTCATGTGTTCTCTTTCTTCTGAAGCTCTCTCCTACCTTATGCTACAAAATATGATTACAGAATCGATAGCTTCTTTAATTAATGGAATGGAATGAGTTATATAGGAAGTTTCAGGCTATTTAACATTCAGAAAATTGGATCTCTTTTTTGAGATCACCAGCATCTGTAATGGAGTTTACGATGCAAAATCTGAGTTCAACCACTAAATGACATGCGCATAATTCTGAGCAGAATTACCCGTATCAGATGGCTCACTTGAGGGAAGAAGAATACTAGTTACTTTTGTAACACGGTCCATGTGATTTCCTAGTGATATTTTGATGGCATCAATTATGTTGCAGGAGGGATAATTAAGAATTTTATACATATATGGATGAGATTTGAATATCTCAGAGACAAGTCCTCAACTTCTAGTAAACTTTAATCTTTAATAGGGATTAATTATATTTTTACCATTTTTATTCATTTTTATCACCTACCATTTTGGAGAGATTGGTCAGACTGTGTCGATATATCATCTGGAGAAGTTCACAGGATGAAGGGTGTGTCAGATTGGATATGTGCAGACCTTTCTTAAACATATTATCCCGTCTATGTGTATGTGTAAGTGCTCTTTTTTGTATGACTATTTCACGTCCATCAAACCAAGGCTCATGCAAAAATAATTGGTTTTTAAGTCTATTTGAAACATTTGCTACTGTTATTCCTTATAGTGAACAGTGTTTTGATACTAACACTAGAAAGTAAGGAATACATAATTGCCTGGTAAAATAGATGTTCAAAGAGTGAAAAATATTTTTCACTGGACCAGGATTGTTCTTTGATCCTGTCATTTGAAGAAACCAATATGGTGATCAAATTCTACCAAAGCCAAGCTGAAGTATTTCTCCAGAACTATGTACTTGCAGATCCTTTTATCATCTGTGCCTCTGTCATCAGTGGCATTTTTGCCTGCAAAATGGTATGACAACCCTCTTGTTTCATGAATCACCAATAATTCCACATCTCAAGCGCAAAATATCTGCTTATAATTTTTCATTGATGCTTATATCGGGAATAACCCACCCACCCCACCTCCCCAGCGGGTGGATGGTGGTGAGATAATGTTACTTTTATTATTTAGTTATATTTTATTTGCTTATCTAATACCTATGCTACATTAACTATTTATCATGTCCAGATATACAATCTCAGCCAGCTGATTAGTCCATTATATTTTAAGAGCTACTCAAGCCTTGCAAAATCTAAACAGATTGAATGGAACAACCGGTATGTAGATGCTCTTCTCGTGTCTTATGACCTAAATCAATTTATGCTCAACAATATTTTTCTCATATTGAGTTTTAATTAGTGGTAACTGTTCCTGCAGTGCCATATCTACAATCCATGCAGTATATATTACGACCATGTCACTTTACTTGGCACTCTATTCAGATCTATATTCTGATAACCAGCTTCATGGCCCTATTATACTTCGAAGTTCAAACTTGTCTATATCTGCTTTGGGAGTGAGTAAATTTTTTTCTCCCCTTATCTCCTTGTTACACCAGGGTTTTTTACCATTGTGACCCCCTCTCCACCTGCCAAAGAAAAAAGAAGGGATTGAAGTGAAAATTTTGGTGGTACAAAAGCATAGGAGATTTTAGACTGGATGTTCACTTGTGGAGAAACTAATAAATGAATCTATTTTGCTTGCTTCAAGTTTGTTCATCTTGCATCTGTTTGATCGACCAGTTGAAATAAAGGATCATGCAATGTTGGGTCTGTGGCAAACAAAATTATATATAGCTTCTTTTGAGGACTCCTTACAGTTTACTGAACTTCTTTCCTATCAAGTTGGAAATGTTTTAACCATTTTCATCTGATTTTGTTAGGTATCTCTTGGTTATTTTATGACAGATCTCGGCATGATCATTTGGTTTTTTCCTTCTTTAGGTGGAATGGAGTATGTAAGCACCGTCTCTTTTAATTCAGACTTACCATTAATTGGTTTTTGCTTAATATGGAGATTTTTAAAGCAGGTATAAGCTAGTCAAATGTCAATGACATCATTTCAGGTAGTTCATCATCTTCTCTCTATGACTGCCATGGCCTACGCTGTGTTGATGGGTGAAGCACAGGTTTACACGTTCATGGTTCTGATTTCAGAGGCAACAACCCCTACGGTCAATCTTAGATGGTAGAGTCAATCACCCATACTAATTGCTTCATAAAGTTAACAATTTATTTGCATGTTTTGATATTGGTACAATTTTCTAAATAGGTATCTTGACACAGCTGGAATGAAGAGCTCCAAAGTTTATATCACCAATGGAGTCATGATGTTCTTAATGTGGCTGGTTAGTGAAAGAGTAAAACTCATATAATTTTGTTATTTAATATTTTCGGTCATGGTTTGAAACAACTAATAAATTCATCTGATTTCAGGTTGCAAGAATTCTTCTGTTCATTTATTTGTTTTATCACATATACCTGCATTATAATCAGGTAATATTAAGAACTGTAGAAGCTTAAACTAGTCAGGATATCGTGGTTGCTATTTCATTTGGTCTCTGTGTATTTGGCATTTTATCTGCTCTCTGTCCTTCATATCTAAAATTGGTATAGCATATTTAATCCAGAACTGAAACTTATATGCAGAAGGGATTTTGTTTCAGTTAATGTGCCATCTCAAGTTGTAGCAACTAGCACATATTTACCTCTACTTGGCATTTTATTGGTCTGTCCTTTCTCCTACAACAGGTGAAGCAGCTTCACAACTTTGGGTGCGTTCTGATACTACTTATTCCCTCAGTGCTCTCAGTCTTGAACTTAATGTGGTTTTGGAAGATCTTCAATGGACTAAAGAAGTCGCTGGCAAAGAGGCATTAAGCGTCCCCTGAAGGAACCATTGTCAAAGTACATCAAGGCCAAGTGAACCCCAATTCTGCTCATCATACATACGCATGTGCCCCATAAAAGATCAAAGTTGAAAATACACGGCCACAGGGTTGGGGAGTCAGAGACTCAGAGCTAAAGAGAGACACACTTGCACTAGCAGTCGCGATTTTTTACGGGGATTTAACTTGCTTGAGGATTTAACATGTTCTCTTGTGCATAACAATTCAACTCTGTGGGATAACCTGAAAGGGTGAAAAGAGTTGCACTGACTATATGGCCCTGTAAATGTGTATCTGAGCATGATTTTGATCAGGATCTGCTTGAGTGGTACAACTTTATACATGTTCCATAACCAGTTTACATAGGAGATGCAACGAGCATGGTTGGGCTGCTATGCTTGGCTTGCACTACCAAGTACTTTCAGTGCTCAAGTTGAGTCATGGGTTCAACCCAGCTTGCGTGCTGTGCTTGCCACATAGCCAAGCGCCAAAGCCAGACTAGGCAGGGCTAACTCATGAGACATCATTGATTTCCATCAGTTAAAGTTCATAACTAGACGAGGTTACCTTAATCGAAATCAAGTTAAAATATATCGGTCATCAAAATTGACCATGCGTACCAAACTTTGTGTAATCAACGAGTATGTTCACAACACAATGAAATAGAATAGCAAAAGGAAAAAAAATCCATACAATTTACAAGTAACTTGAGTTGGGTAACTTGTTTGGTTTTACATACATTATTACATTAATACGTCTCACGACGTATGACTTATGTACTTTTCAAGCATAACTAGTTATTTACTTGTCAATTAGATATGAATTTCTTTCGTTGCATGAACTTTCTTAATACTCCATTCATGGCAATATCAAACGCGTCCTTGATGCTCCCCAATTTAGCACCCGAACTTCCATACAAGAACTTGGGCACAAAACCGATAATCGTCTCTCTCATTTTATTCACCTCCTCTCTACTGTACTTTTCCAACACACTTCTAATCAATGTAGTACCATTTCTCACTTCCTTATTGTCAATGAACACTGAATAAACCTCTGCTCTTCCCGGCAAGTGCCACTGATACTGATCTTTAAAACTTCCCGCCCAAAAGAATACAGGAATTCCGCCAAATAGCATGCAATCGAAAATGGGTCTTCTCGTGAAACCGTCCCCCTTTGGCTGCAAACAAAAGTCGGAATCAAGAAACGTTTCAAGAATTGCTGATGTACCGTCATAGCAGGGTGTCACGGAGCAATCTACTAGCCTGCAGGAATCAGATTCATTCTTGCAATAGTTCATTAACAGCCCTCGAAAATCATTCTTGAAACTCTCACGCTTTGCGCCCACAAAGCAAAAGAGGCTTGAGCGGTTTTTGGCACGGATGAAGCTCTGCCACTGCTGGATATCAGATAGCGATCGAGGATGGAATGCTGTGGGATAAGGCACACTGAATTCGAGCTCGTCCCATTGGCTTCTTTCCACGGTTAAACGCAGGACATTCTTCATCAATGGCATGTAAATGAAACTTGTGCCCCATTCGTTGTCACTATCGTGCAATCTACGAAAATCCCATGTTAATCGGCGGAGCATCATGAAATGATCAGAGCCATTGCTTCTCTTCCAAGATGGTTGATTCTTAATCCAATTCAGCATGATCACGCTGTGTCGATCGCGATCTTTCGGTGTAATTGAACCACAAGTATTTCCCAACTGCAAGTCCAACATAAAATGGAATGTAAAATCCTGTTGCTTGGTCAGGATCAGTTGTCCTGCACTTGTAACTCAATACCCTCTGATGGTAAATGACTTCAGCAGCATACATTTCTGTCCAGTACCAAGCCGGAATAAGATTCCGAGGCACGACTCCACTGAGGCCGGAGGCGCTCAGGCCGAAACCGCCATTCAAGACGGCGTTGCAGTACTTGTTACTCCAAGGCCAAGGGTCCAAGTCCTGGCAGTTTTCAATGAGTTCTTTGTTTAGAACTGGTGGAAGATCATAAACATAAACTCTTCCGAATTCGCAATCTTGTTCGGCCGGAGCAGGCTGAAAGTGGCCACCGATCGACGGAAGACTCTGCCACGGCGAAACCCGGTTCAAGAATACTACAATCAACACCTGTAATAGAATTGTTAACACAACCCACTTACAATTGCTGCTTCTGAATTCCATCACTTGTCCCCTAGGATTTGAACACCATAAAACACTACTCGGTGTCTTTCGACTTCGAAATCTCTATGCAGTTGCGAAAAAAGCTGATTAGAGCATCAAAAACTCGGTTGGTTGAGCTTTTAAGGTTCGTCTGTCGATCAAAATCCAAAGCTAATAAAACAGTTAGAAATCCACAGAGTATGACTAAACAATGTGTTTGGCAACTGCACCATATTACAATCTGGATTATAATATGTCACGAGACATCATTTCATTGGTTTCATTTTTTACAAAAAGTCAAAAAGTAAAAGTCAAACACAAAAGTTAAACTTTTACAAAAAAATCCAATAAAATAATGTCACATAGTAGATTATAATCCACATCCTAGCCAAACACTTTGTAAAGTTTGAGGCCAACCGCGTTGAATTGATTGACAAACAAGCTGGTGGGCTGAATCCACAAGCAAAAGCAACTCATTTTAAAACTAGACAATTACATATCATCTAACTTAGAGTCAGCTTTTAATTAGAAAAAACCAACTAAAATATAGTCAACTAAATGTAAATTAACCTATTATTATGCCAGCTAATTAGTTATTTATATATTAGTAGGAACAAAATTCTATTATAGTTCTGTACTCGTACCCTGTGCTGTTGATAAAATCAAGATAGATTGATTTTTTACTTGTGTATGGATTTGAAACCTAATGGTGTCAACTCATAATCATTTAAGTAATATTCAAAATTGCCTCGAGTTTTTTTTTTTTTTTTTTTATCATATCACACGCTATTGTTGGTCATAGGAAGTCTTCCGTATCTTCTAACCATACACAATTCGGAGACCATCGACAATTTAAATTGATCATAGCAACCGTAAAACCTGGCTAAGAACTCCAAACTTGGCTGAGGAAATGAACTGAGGATACAGGGGTAATACGTAAAGCGTTTTACAATTGGAAAACGTTTACAATGACGATTAAAGAAAACGTGAAAACTCATCTAAATGCAACGACGCCGTTGCCAGGAAATTCAAATTCAAATAGCCGTTATTTCTGTTACTCGCTTGCCCCACTCTCTCTTTCCCTCCCACTTCCCAAGCAAATTAGCAGGACCAAATCATGGCATAAGTTATGAATTAGAGAACTAGAGAGAGATTCAGTGGCAGAAGGGGGCGTTGGCGTCGCGGCCAGACTTGCTGCAAGTTGTGACGGAAGGATGGAGTGAGATGATTTGCGACTTGGGCCCTTCACTGAAATTATTAATCAAATTCCCAAGTAACTATTTGATGTAGTGTGCCATGTGGTACCAAATATATAGTACATATAGCATTGTCCACATCCCAGTTCCCCGCTTTGCCGCGACACAGATGTCTACAAAAACTCTCTTACTTCATGTACCATCCAACAACTTAAGATTTGGCATTTATTAGGAGGCTCGGTCGCTGCTATCTTCATTCTCCTATATGTCACATTTCTACTAGTGCTAATCGAGTTTTTCCTTTTTTAATCATTCCAATGTACTTGTCAACTATCAGTCACAACTTGTTGATTTATAATTGAAATCAATTACAATTTGTTTGCAGAACGGAGTTTGATTCAATGGGGATGCCCTTTTCATCTAATTCAAGAAGTAAGGAAGTGAACATGCCAGTGATGATAAGTATTATTAATCACCGTCAAGTGACAAGTGCGAGTCTATCACGAACGAAATTTTAACAATAGCAGAAGCCTTTAACGATTAAAAATTGATATAAATACAATTCAAATATCGAGGCGCTTCCGCTGCATACTCTGATGATTAAAGTCATCGCGGTCATCCACAACGAAACATCGGCCACATACGCCGAAGTCTCGATCACATACATGTATTCCCTCCATCTTTGAAACGATCCGGCCACATAGCTTCTTAATTTAATACCTACAGGAATGTAGGAAACGGGGGGTGAGTACAAAGTACTCAGTGAATAACCTAATATATTGATTCACTTTCATATAAGAAAATGCATTTTCAGGAAAGCCATATATTTCACAAAGCTTTTGGATGCACAAAGTCATTGAATACACAAAAGGGCTCTATCACTAGTTAAACTACTACCTGTGGTGCGCACATGATTGGTCAAGACCACACAGTAATGCCACAAAGATTCATATTGGCTAAGATCACACAGCAAGGTCACAAAGATTCAAATTGGCCAAGACCACACAGCAAGGCCACAAAGATTACCACACAGCCAAAATGACCAAGACCACATAGCAAGGTCATGTTCCACAGAGCAATTCAGAACGGATAAAGTTTTGACTAGCGATATAGATGCAATAAATCAATCTTTCTTTATATAACAATGCATTAAAAATCCATGCATTTCTTATGAAAATATGACGAATAAAAGAAACAGAATTAAGGTACCGGTTACTCACCTCAAATATTACTCAAACATTCCTTGAATAATTCTTATATAGAAAAATGCTATTAAAGTCTTCAAATTCCTTAATTAAAGCTATTCTTTAAGTTACTATCTTTCTATATATGGTAAGGAGCTTTTTTCAAGTGAGAAATATGTATGTTAGTGGGTTTTTGGGGTTGGTTTCCATCTCACTATAGAGATGGATGAATTTGGGTGGAATGAAGGGGAAGTTGGGGTGTTGGGATGCTTGGAGAAGTTTGAGGACCTTCAAGCCTATATATAATAGTTGGAATTGAGTTGGTTTTAATAAAATTGAGTTTCGTCAATCATGAGGCGACACTTGTGCGACATATACCATACACTTGGTGGGAACTTGTCCGAGAAGTCCTTCTATTTTGCCTTATCTTTCAATTAAGCTACCGTACTTTGATTTATGTAAATTAAGTTACTACACTTTAGTTTATGTCAATTAGAACCTAAAGTCTTTCTTTAATATCAATTGAATAACAATCTTTTAATTTTCAAGAAATCTTACAACGGTATTCAAGTAATTCTTCCAAAACAATAGTTATGTTACTTACTTTAATTTGTAGAAATTTCCAGGATGTTACAAAGTCATTGACGTGAATAAATGTAAGACGTGGTTTGTTAGGTCATTATTTGTATTTCTCAAAATGTAATTATAACGTCGCTTAATAATGATGGTTTTAAACTAAGTTGTTAATAAAGCTAGTTAACAACTCAAAAATCTAACTACATTGGTGGTGTTAAAGTTGTTAAAAGAAATCTCGCCCCGCCATCTTTATTTTCTCTATTTTTTATATAGGTTATTATAGGTTGAATTAATTTAGCTGTAACTCGCTTTTAACGTAAAGTTTTTAATTATAATGGTTAATCTGATATATTACTAATGTGTAAAAAATCAATAGTTAAATTTAACATACTTATATGACACTTAAAAATTACTAAAAACCCTATTTTATAGTTGTAGAACGTATACTTAACAACACTAATACAAGTACCCTTAGCAGTATAACTCAGCGAAGTAGTTGAACATTTTATTCTATTGAACACTTGTTAATACACTTTTAAGCTCTACGTCTACTTTCCTCATCACCTAGCTGGTTCTCGGTTCATACATGGAGTGGGCTTCCGACACGCATTAGACTAACTTGACTTCGACATCGGCATACTAGTGTTGGTCAAGTAGCGTGTGCTTCTAACTACCAACTGTTCAAATGATACTAGAATTCACCTCAAAAACCCAAAATGAACTATTGTCTTAAGTTAAAAGTTCAAATCCTAAGAATACCACCCTCATTAAGAATTTACAAAACCGTTTGGAACCCCTCAAAACAGATAAAATCATGACAGTTGAAATAACCACACATCAGAAGTCGCGTCATCCAAGTTAGAGTCAGCTCTTGAAAAAACTCATTCAATGTACTAGAATAATCTCATCTATATTACATTACCTAATTTGCGAGCTAATTAATTACTTGTATTAGTTGATTTGATTTTTCTTTCTTTAAGCAATCACTTCTCGTTCGAGCAACGTAAACTTCGACAAGTTGCTGTCAAGCGAGTAAACAAAATGTCGTATAAAATAGAAAAATTTCCCCTATGAAGCACTGGACTCAACCATTGGTTTTCAATTTTGAGTACTCGAAGAAGTTTCTCCGATTTTAAACAATTAATAAAGAAAAAATTAAAACCCAATAGTACAAGCACGAGAGCAGGGGCATTTTGACCATTACATGCACTGAGAAGAGACGAACATGTGCTATATTAATACAAGATCCATGCTTGTATACAAGGTAGTGCCTTCACTATAAAACTCAGAATTTCAATTTAATCTCTCATGGTAGTTCAGGATCTCTATAGTAGTTTCACTACCTTAATGAATTTTTCTCTGTGCGCTCGCTGAAGCCAGGAAGAGCGTTTTTTCGTTAGCGACGAGACTATCATTTCCCCCCAGCATAACAATGCATTGTTACCTGACGAGTATTTTAAAATATTTCCCTCTATAAATTCCCCGACTCGTGGTTGCCTGTGTGCAGGTATAATGGAGATGTACGATTCAATCTTTTGATGCAGAGTCATCCTTACTATTAGCAATAGGGGTGCTACCTTTTGATTTAGAGACAGCCTTTCGATGCTTCCCACGGTTCATTGGAAACTTCGAGCGATGTTTAAGATGCTGATTTTCCACGACTTTCTCCCTGTTATCCGACTGATTAATATTGGCTTCACCAATCCTTGTAGATAGCAAGTCCACAGCTTCCAATGGCATTGGCACTGAAGACATTCCATCGGATGATAGAACACAGGCAACTGAGTACAAAGAGGAACCAAGATGCTCGGGAAGAACTTTCCATGGATGGTTTACCTACAAACACAACTAATTAATTAAGAACCTTCTAATAATTGAAGAAAGCATTTCTCTGTAGAGCCAGTAATAATGACAATACTATAACATGCGAGCAGGATATTACTTTGTATAGTATTGCAGCAACCAGTCTCTCCCGCAGGCAGTAAATATAAGCGACATCCAGCGCTGTTGACTCAAAGGCAAGCCAGCCATCAACAATGACTTTAACTGCATTGTCAGGTGATGACATAATGTTTCCTTCTTGGCAACCATTTGAAAGATCTCGACTCTCTCTATTATCTTCATTGCTATCATCGACATCTGTGTCTTCTTCGCTGCCACTGTCATTGCCCACATCAACGTTTTCATTTAGAGGAGCTACCATAATCTCCGTAGCCAATAACAATAATGGGAGTGGTCCCACAACACTACAATTTCTGATACGCAACCCCATATCTCCACGAGTTATCTCGTCAAACATCATCAATGGTTGAACACTAAATTGTTTAAATATGAACTTGAAAAGGATTGAGTGTGGATGCAACCGAACCTTATCACCTCTTGCAGTCTCTAAAATCGACTTCTTACCATTTTTAGGTGGAAGCAATCTTCCAACCATCGGATAAAGTCCGGCAACAAGAACCGCATGGAGTATTCCTGGATCCTGTGCATTCAGACTACAACTAGATCCATCTGCTGGTAGAAAACCATTCCGTTGTAGTTCATTCTCAAGTTGCCTACGCATTTGTGAGATCATTCCCATAGTGCTTGAAGAAATGAA
>CAVNYN010204556.1:0-18382 GCA_963692815.1 Nyctanthes arbor-tristis
TAAAAGGTTGTACCAAATACACATGGATTTATGAAAAAAGATCTAGTCTAGCAACAAACTGATATTCAGTGATATTTTTCAACTGGTGATTAAAATTCTAGACTAGAACTTCAAAAAAAAAAAAAAAAAAATCTAGATCTGTAAGATATAAGGTTTGATGAGATGATGATCAGTAGTGCTACAAATACTAATATTTCTATAACATTTTTCTTAACTACTTGTTGTATACATGAGAAAAAATCTATATATTTCAACAAAAACACCAAAGTGCAAGATTTTACAGGGCAATACCACGTGTACAAACTACAAATTGTAAAAAAAAAATGTATAAATAGTATTTGTTCTCAATGAGATATATACTACCCAACTCGAAAAATAACATCACTCACTGTTATAAGAAAGATTACAAATCTTCAAAGCATCCAATACAAAATCATGGCAACAAAATCCCATCAAGTGTATACCATGTCAACTATTGATTATTCTTTTGTAAACATTTGATATGATAACATGGTTGATTTTTATTGACAATTTAGCCAGAGCTTTTTTTTTTTAAGAATTTCATATCGATCATCATCTATCAATATATTCATAAACATAAATTCATAAACAAATATACAATATGAACAAAAGTATAATGAAAAAAATGCCTGGAAATGTGGGATGATAATTGAATAAATGGAAGAATAAATCATTTGATTCATACAATCAGTTAATTTGAAATGAATGAATAAAGTACAACTCAAGAATCTAGTAACATTAAAAATAGACCAATTCATCATTAATAAAAAATGGCTTAGAAATTAATCTTCTAACCAAATACATCTACTTCATAGTACAATGATACAAAAGAAAAAAATAAATATATATATATATATAGATATCTAGATGCAACACTATGTGAAAATGATCATACTTATGTGGCAAGATAAGTGCCCCAAAACTATGTCTTATCATATTCCCATATATCCTGTAGTAAATAGAAAAGACCATCTTGAAAGGGAATATGATGAATTCATTTCATATCACCGCAAACTATTGAATTCAAAAAGATGAAATAGTACAATACAGAATTACATTCGAAGTTTAATACTAATAAACATAAGGCAATGGTGTGGGCAACATTATTTGCCTCTGAACAAATAAAGTTGCAAGAGCCACAACGCAAAGAGTAGAAAAATTTGGATAGTAGTGACATCATTACGTTGGGCAAAAGCATGGCCCTTAACTAAAGTAATTGCTTCAGCTAACTCGACAGCAAGTCTTCCTCTTCTCTTGGATGCAAAACAACCTACAACAACTCCATCCTTTTCGTTGATAACGTCCCCTACCGTATAGTGGTCACTATCTTCCTTTAGTGCTACATCAGTATTGACTACCATGGGATGGAAGAAACCATTTAATCTCTCATTTTCTTCAGCTGCCTGAGATGAATTATATAGGAAATCTTGAGCACGAACAGTAAGCATTTCAGAAAGCCGTGAAAACCACCATGCACCATTCCAAGAGGCTTTAAAAAAAAAAAGGAAGAAGAAGAAGAAGAAGAAGAAGAAGAAGAAGAAGAAGAAGAAGAAGAAGAAGAAAATCAATTGAAATATTTTCTTCCCATAAAAGTCTAGACTTTAAGATAAAAAATCACAACCAAAAGAAAGATTTACCAAAACGGGCCAAAAGCTGCCAGTTCTCCACTTTCGTGGATCAAGTTTCATAATGAGACACTCTTATATCGGAAGAGAACGGTTAAGGACCTACGTATAGAGAATAAAAACTTTCAATATGCATGTCATGTAATGAAACTTGGCCATCTAAAAAGCCAGTCCATCACAATGGGAGGAGAAATATTAAGAATGAGTGTTAGTTATGTCACTTTCCTAATCTTGATTAAAATGAGTATATAATTTTTGCGACAAACATCTCGAATCTAGATAAACCAAGAAATAAACAGAATCTAATTTGGAGAAAAATGAGCAAAACATAAAAGGTAAGGCAAAGAGATAAAAATGCATTTGTATCTAACTATAATGTTTGGAGCTTAATGTATACTGATCTGTTACACGTAGAGATTTGTCAATATTTGATGCATAAAACAGCCCCAATACTAAAAGAAACTTCATTCAAAACTCATTCTTAGCTTAAATCTAAAAAATTTGGATCCCTGTTATTTGAATTGATGGTTAAATATCAGCATTTGTCAAAGCAAACATACTACTATGAAAAAAGGTTGCTAGAATAACCATCCAAGAAATGTTAGTCAGAAGCTACTGCAGAAAGTAAAAGGAGTATAGTTGCAGACAAATAAATCCTATTTCTATTTGATAGTCTAGGTAGTATCGAGGCTTTAGCCATACAGTCCAGACTTATAATATGTAATCATGTGTCATTATGCCATCGACTTTCCCCAATATTAGATAAAGAGAACAAATCTACTCACTGTTATGTCTACACAAATTCAGATTTCCAAGATTAGAGACTAAAGAATATGCTTAAATAATAAAAGAAGCAATAAAAGAATGTTTCAGCCACGTGTTGATCAATATCATTAAAGTTCTACTGGCATTTATTTCACTGTCAATGACTGGAACATCAAGATGAAATCTGAATTCAATCAAAAAACAAAAACTTTCTTCACTTTCTAAATTCCAACATGTATTGCAACATTAAGGCAAATCATTATATCTCAAGCCAGTCCCACCATCTTCCTCTCCAAGTTCTACAGCAGTGGCTTCGTATATAGTTAATGCTTAAAATATTGAAAAATAAAATACACCATTAGATTAGCAAGCAACACTGTACATTTAATACAATGAAGTATTACATATGACACACCCCTAGAACAATAGATTAATGGGTCACCAAGCAAACAAACACATGCGATGCTCATGTAAAAAAACACTATTCATTGAAAGAGTGCAAGAAAGTGATGTAGAATTTGTACTTTGATTAAAAAAGTTGATTAATATTTAGATTAGTAGCTCATACAATTCAAATTTCATTAATACGTTTCATCACTTCTTAAGAAAGGATTGATTATGTACCTGTTCCCATGTGCTATCCCCATACCTTTGTTGTTAAATTTGTTCAATCACTACTCAGATGTATTTGCAATCTTGGTTAGTTTCATTTACAGAGGATATTCAGAAATACTGAGAATTACGAGATTAAATTGAATAATCATGGGATTAGATTAGATAGAATGGGGAACGAAATCTTAGGAAAATAAGGTAGGGTAGTAGCGTTTTTCATGGAATTGGGGTTCTGATGAGAGAGATAAATATGGGCTCAATCTAAGATGTTTCTATAATATTTTAATTATTAATTAAAATACAAATAAAATAAATAAAATAGAATCTATAAATAAATAAAGAAAAGAAAACTATATTAAGTAAAGATGGTGAGCTATATTAGATAAAGAGGCAGCGGGTAAAAATTTTACCACAACATAGCTATACTTGTAGCCACTGTAAAAAAAAGGCGGGAAAAATGAGGTGCTTAAGATACAACTACTTTAGTTTTATAATATATAGATTTGCTATTTGGTTAATTGTTTGTTATTCACTTGTATGTTTATTTCAATGCTTGGTCACCATTAATTCGTGTGTGTGATTTATGTTGCTTTTGAGAGATTCGATATAAATTAACGCATGGTAATGAATAACATAGGGTCCTATATTGATTGTCTATGTCAATATGCCTTGTGAAATCGCTACATGATGATCTTTGTGATTTAACGTATGTTTATGTGTTCGCAATTTAGTTAGAGATAATTAAATTCACATGTAGGCATAGAATCGATTGACCATTGAGAGAGGCTTTTGATTAATATTAAATGATCGATTTTTAACTAGGCAACATTCTTGTTATTGTTGATTTTTGTTCTTGCTTTAATTAATATCCTATAATTTGATCGAATTTGAGATAGTTTAGGGATTCATGTCACCACCGAGAGGCGAATATGGTTCTAGCTCAAACAACAAATGATATTAAGTCTGATAGGAGATAGAAATATACTCTTATCCTTAGTGCAATCTTTTGTGATATTCTAGTTTATTTCTTGTGTCTTTATCAATTCGAATCCACCATAAAGATATAGGTGAGTCATAGGTAAAAATAGATTTGATTTGTATTGAGTGAACAAATTGATACATAATGAATATCGGTTGTCGACATATAATAATGATTGATTGAAAACGAGGAATCAATGGTTTGTACTGAGTCAACAATGGTGGATTTGTAATCCTAGTATTTTATTGACTTGATTGTTTCTAGGATTTGTAAATAATTTTAGCTGTTTATTTTCTTAGATAGTTTTCCTTGTCTTAAAGATTATTTCTTAATAATTTATTGTATGTTTCCTTTTACTTAAGCTAAGATCAATTAAAGTGAAATTTAATAGATCCAGTCATCATTGGATTCAACACTCTATTTATTATTATATTATTTGTTAATGATTTGCCTACTTATGATATTAAATCGACGACAATTACGAATCTTCAAAGTGTCGGTGACAAACGTCAGTTCCACATATTGGTTTTTTGTCACCTGTAGTTCCCAAGTGATGTGATGTGCGTGTCAATGGGATTTTCACTTTGTTGGGGTACGAACTTTTTGTTAATTATTATTGAATAGACAAGTTTCTCGTTCCGAAGAGGCATTTTGTGCCAGAAATAGGAAAACCAGTTCTTGAAATTTTCATGTTAACAATAGACAACTACTTCTTGTTTCTTGAGTTGTATGAAATTATGCAGCCAAATGCCTCAAGCGTCCTTGCCGCCTTTGAGCCCAACTATTCCGACTCGTTTGCGCCCCAACTGAACCAAAATAAAACATCAAAAATGTAATAGTTAAAACAGAGTTGCACCATAGAATCTAAGAAGAGACTTGTCCTGTTATAACATAGAATGCGGACTATTCACCAGTACGTAAGAGGCCAGGCTCCATGGCGCACATACCTATCGCTGGCGCTAATTTTCCTGAGAACATCAATCCACTATGTCTGTGGAAAAAGCATCGCCAGAATTTGTGTGCCAGCACTCCGGCAGTTCTATGTGACGAACACCAGTACTGGCAGCAATCACTTGCCGGAGGGAAGGTAAGCTGCTGGGCTGTTAGTGGAGTCGTGGTGCAAGGCACTGTAACGTTGGCCGACTGAGCATAAATTTGCAAGTAAGTTTCTGTGGGGGTGGGTATTCGTAGGCTTTGAGGACATTGAATTTAAGTGAGAAATCTTGCCGCATGGTACATAGTAAACACTATTCCTGGGTGTATGACTAAGAGCGGTGGGAGTGGTGCAGCTTGATTATCCATGGCCAATATTGCCTGACTCTGGAGCTTTCGAATTTTGATACATTCATCACTCTTTTAATAATTTTGAAGGGAATATTATTATTTTTGCACTACCTTTGGTTCGCTCTCACTTGTTTTTCTCCTTTGGCGCCCATTTGCATATTGCCAAATGGCCGGCCAAAGAAACATATTTCTCCAACCAATTATGCAAGAAATTAAAACGATGTACAGTGAATTAATTAATTAATTAAACGGGCAAGCTTATCTGAACGAATAAAATCCTTGAAAAAATAGAATAACACAATCATATATAGTCTGTCTGGAAAGGATTATTTGAAGATTAGTTAAAAAGATGATATCATGGCAACTAATGTTGATGATCAAACAAACTCTTTGATGAAATTCAGAATCGCAGAGGCCCTTCTTCCATCAATCAAGTGAATTCCATGGAATCCGACATCGTCAAATCTTGCCTCTACTAATACCCCTTGCTGTACTAACATTTGCACAAAATCTTGTTGTCTATCAATCAAAGGGTCTCCCCCAAATCCGATCACTAAACACCTTCCCAATTGTTTGAGTTTCTCCTTGCTTGGCCCGTCAGTAAAAGGGTTACAAAATCTATGGTCCCTATCTGTTCCCAGTGGCAATGCCAGTTCCCACAGAAGATCTATAACTGGTAAAAGGAAATACTGATCTGTAGCAAGTTTTAGTTCTGATTTTGTTCGATTCTTTCCTCCGAAAAATGGCTGGCTTAGAATGATCCCAGCAACGGTTAGGGGTTCGGGTTTTTTATCAAGCATTCTTAGTGCAACATTGTATGCAATATTTGCACCACAACTCACTCCATAAAGGTAGCATCTGGAGAAATCTGCATAATCTCTTAGCCACTGCTCACCATTGGCATCCAGAGCTTGTTTTTGAATCCAAAAGATGGCATCCAAGACATCTTCGTACTGGGCCGGGAGCCGGCTTTCAGGGGCCAACCGGAATTCGACTGCCACTACTATCGCCGGAACTTCACTCGAGAGCCTATTGTTGTTTTCATGGAGAATAGTATTGGCAATGCTCATCTGAATCCAACCTCCACAGTGGAGGAAAATCATTATGGGAAGCCTGGCAATGGAACTATCATTGGAAGGTATTTTTGTTGGACGATAAATCCTCAGCCATGTTTTCTTTTCAGCATGTAAAGTAACATCCTTGCTTACCACTACTTGCCCGGGGAATTGGCCCAAGTCGCCCGTTGCGGGAGAGTTCCGAAGCTTGATGAATCGAGTGAGTGTACCATCGGGATTGAGACACACACTAAGGTGTTCGTAAGGGTCAAATCTCGGCATGTCTATAGGCTTCTTGACAAGTGAAAATATATGGATTGAAAAATAGAGTATAAGGTGCAGCCAAGCAATTCCTTTTAGGCATCAAAGTTGTGCCCTTCTACAATTTTGTTACCAAGTCTTGGGGATTTTTAAGGGGTAATCCTTAAATTTCTACTTTGAAAGATGTATGATTGTTTGAGAATTTTAAGGAGAAATAGTTAAGATGAGATTCTTAGCAGATTAATATATTATCACAAAGGCCGGCACTCACAGTAACATGTCACGAGAGAAAGGGTTTTTCCCTTAATAGGGATTTTTGGAAATTGGGCCTAATTTTTCTAATGCTTACTAAAATGGGCCATCTTGAAAGATTCGTTGTTTGGAGTTGGCCCATGTTCCGTGTCTAGTGTTTACTAACTTCTAGTCTTCTAGAGAAATTTACGAAAATGACTAGAAATTGGTGGTCATTTGTGAGAATGCCATGCTAGGAATGGAATGCTGGCAAACATAACTTCACTCCATTTCTCAACAAGAAAAATAGTGTCTTCCTTCTCTAGTTGAAAAATTCAATTTCTTCGAAAATTCCAAGCTAGATTTTTTTATTGGGGGCTGGCCGGGGGGGACTTTAAAGATATGAGACAATCTTAGGACCAATATGCTTATAAATTTCTCTCATTTCGAATTAACTCATGTCTTGTTTGATTGCTTTGTGGCGAAGGATATATGGAAGCATGCTAGTTTTTGGAAATCTATCAAACTTTTTTTCGTTTCGAGATGACATAAAGACCACAATATATTCAATTACAAAGGAATTTGACAATGCCTCCCCTCTCACGAATCATTGTTATTGCATATCTCATATGGAAGGAATGCAACCGAGTGATACATGGGTTGGATCGTCGTTCCTCACTACTGGTGCTGCAAATATTGGATGTCATTTTACCACCTTGTTTGGATACAACCTATGCAAAAAAGAAGGAGCTTTCTTCTCGGTTACATAGGCAAAAATAAGCAAATGGCAAGTTTAAGTTGAATGTTGATGTATCATTACATAAAGGCTCCGATTACTTTGCTATAGGAGCTGTCATTCGAGATGAGCATGGGATTATTTGGGCTGCTATAGCAAAGAAATTTTTTGAAACCCGTCCAATTATTGAAGCGGAAGCAATCGCACTCTTAGAGGGACTTAATTTGGCAAAGGCATGTGAATTTCATATTGATTCAACCGAATCAAATTGCCTTCAACTTGTTGAATTCCATCACAATGCGTTGGTGCTCATTAAGATATGTGGTTTGCTCTTTGTGAATATATATTCCCCGTGAAAGGAATATAATCGCCAACACTATTGCCCATTTTATGCTTTTTCATTCTTCTTATTTTTGTTAGGTTGATTGTATGCCTATATGAGATCGGAAGAGCACACATGATATGCAATAAAATTGCTATTTCACTTTTAAAAAAAAAAGGGATAAAAATAAGCGAAACTATTTCAACAAGGAACAAACAAGGCATAAAACAAGCCTAGCAAAGTTTGAATGGTACCAATAAGTGACTCTTATGTAGAGAAATTCAAAATCTGTCAAATATGACTTATGAGTCCATCTTGCTGGATGGGTCATCATTTCAATGCAACATCGTACTAACACGGCCTACCTTGCATCAATTTTCTAATAAGAAACAGTGAGAAATCTATATCTATATCTATACATACATAATTAAAAGAGACACTTTCATAGGTACTATTCACACTTTTGTAGGCTTTTTCTCCTTTTTTTTGTTTTTTGTGTTTTAGGCCTTGTTTGCTTCTTATTTAACAAGTTTCATTTATTTCTAACCTATATTAAAAGAGGGAGTTGGACACCATTATTACATAATTAAAAGAAGAACTTTCATGGATACTATTCACACTTTTGTAGGCTTTTTCCTTTTTTTTTTTTGTGTTTTAGGCCTTGTTTGCTTCTTATTTAACAAGTTTCATTTATTTCTAACCTATATTAAAAGAGGGAGTTGGACACCACTATTCATACTTTGGTCTTCCAGCTCCCTTTTTCCCTTTATTTATTTTATTTTGTTTTTTGTTTTTTCAACTAAAAGTTTTGTTAATTCTTTTTTTTTTTTTGATATTTTTGTAATTGTTTTAAAGTCAAAAAGTACAATATTAGTGTTGAATGAAAGATTTTAACGTGCGCTTTATTATAAGTTAACAAGTTAAGGTAAAATATAAACATGTTAACTGAAAAACTACTTTAAAATTTTAAAAATGATTTTGCTTTTTTCATTCTTTTGGTGATTTTTTAAAATTGAAAGATATGCAATATATTGATATTGAATAAAAGATTTCAATGTGTGCTCTAATAAGAGTTGACAAGTTAGCATAAAATATAAACACATCATCTATAAAATTGCTTCACAATCTTAACAAAAATGTTTTACTATATATGTATATATTTTACTTTATTCAAATATACATCTCAATCTTTCTAAATTAGTTTGTTTCAGTATTGCAATAGTATCTATAGACTTTTAGTTCCGTTGGAATTCATTTTTATCAATTTAAAATTATATATATATGAATTTCCTAATCCCTTTTAAAGTTTGTATTTTATATTTTGTTTGCTATTTTAAAACATTTATTACAAAATATCAAAGTGAAATTATATATAATTATTTAGTTAATTTTTATTTTTTTTATTTTTTTATACAAGCGGCTACTGAATTTAATTTGTTGTTAACCTGAGAAATTATTTACTTTACGATGCACTTGGGAGATACTATAAATACTAATATCTACAAAATTATAGCAAAAACACGTGCATAGCACGTGCCACTTCTAGTGATATTTATATATATAAGATATATAAATTTTATGCACACCTCATTATATTTGTTTTAATATCATTTGCCTCATTTTTTTGAAATCACAATTTTTAAATGTGTATGTAAATTAGAGAGTGTGTATAAATTTTATACATTTTATATGTAAAAATAGCTTTTATAGTGAGCTACAGTGAGAAAGAAGATGCTTTTGTAAATATTCGTTCTTTTGAAAATATATAAATAATTATATGCACCGAAAGCGGGGACAATCATTGTCTATCGTCTAATTTCCCATGGACTCTCTCTCAGAGGATAATATCAATCGATTGAAGGAAAAGAATTTCCTTTTCTTTTTTTTGGTACAAAGGGGATTGGGAGAGGGGGATTGTGGGGACTCGAACCCGAGTAATTCTAGTAACGGGATAGGCCTTTAATCACAGAAGCTAACTCTTTGATCTCGAAGGAAAAGAATTTCAGTACACATGGAGCATGAGGGGGGGGGATATATAGAATTTACTTGCGTATTGGTTATACCAACTACGGTTGCGATTTTTGAAAAAAAAATAAAAAATAAAAGAAGATCTTGATTAAATTGATGTTATGCCAAGGATAAATGTCACATCAAATAAACATAAAATAAATAACTAATATATAAAAAGTGTTTGACTATTTCCTTAGCAGGTTAACTTTTAAGGTGGAACTCCAAGCTTTTACATAGTATTGAAGCCCACAAAGTTTCAAAGAGCAATTTGATACAGTTAAGACTCAAACTGGTTAAGACTCAAATGAGTGCACGGATTTTAAAATTAGTCTATCCCATCAAGCCACCATCTTAATGGGGCCATATTAAGAGATCAATCTCACATAAAAAATAAATACAAAATAAATAATCAATATATAAAGTACTTAAACTACGTCCCTTAACGGGTTAACATTTAAGATGGAACCCCAAAACATTTACATATTTAATCAAACTTTTTTTTTTAATACAACGGGAGATAGGGAGGGGAGGGATATGTGTAATTTAAACAAGTACTACATTGGTTAAGTATTCGCATTCTGGGCTCTACTTAGAAAATGACACAATGTGTTAAAACCAGGTCTACAAGACATGAGTAATGTTACATTTAAAACAAAAATGTACAAGAAGTTCTACAAACTTTTGATGAGAAAAATCTCGAATTTTCAAAGTAACAGCGTACAAAATTCTATCACGAAACACATATCGTGTCAATTATGATGATTTAAATAACTATTATAGCATGGGAAGGTGATTTAAGGCCCCGTTTATTTTGTATTATAACAGGAATATATTATAATTCCATCACATTAAATCACGACTTTTTACTTTTTTAACAAAATTTAAACAATCATATTTCATAAAAATTCAAATTTCAAAAAATATAATAACACAATCTAATTATAACACAAACCAAACGGACCCTTAATTTGAAATCTTGCATTTTGATTTTTTGTACAACGAGTAGTTTTCTAGCATGTGTGTAAGTTGTTAAAAAATATATAAAATAAAATAAAATTTATAGAACCAACAGTACTTGTTTGGTAAGGAATCATAAAAAGTTAGGTTTATAAATAGATTTAAAATTTCAATTTTATATAGGTGCCAAGATTTAATTTTGTCATGTAGAGCTAATAATTAAAATGATGTGAAAATTCACATTACATTAAATATGTAATTAAATATAGTATTACTGTGTGCCTAAAATTTAAAATTTAAAAACTTGTTTGACGCACTTTATTTTTTTAATTTATAAAGAGAAATTATAATGAATAAAAATAAATAGTAGAGATTTAATTATAATTTAAAATGTATAATAATTATTAAGTAGTTATCAAATTAATAATTAAATTATGATAAGTAAAATTATAAAGAGAAAAAATAAAAAACTTCAAACAAACTCTAAATTAATTGATAAATGAAAGCAAATTTTAAATGGAGACCGAGATAATTCACTTCGCTGGATGGGACAACGTACCATTTAACAGATTAATTGATAAGCTGCATGGGTGTTTTTATTAAATTAAATTATTTTGGTTGATTGGATCGGTCTCATTCAGAATAGTGTGTGAAAAAGGAAAAGAAACATCTGCCTCTAAAGTCAACATTGAAGCTGAAATGGATTTTTTTTTTTGTTGAAAACATGAAAATAAATTTTACAAGGAACTAACGTTGATTTCTGTCAAAAAAGAAAGGGCAATTTACAGTTACCGTCTTTAATCTTTCAGTTTTATTGAGATTATATCTTTAATCTTTAATTTTCCTTTTAAAGGTCTTTAATTTTTTAAAATCTTTATACCTAAAATCTTTCAGACGAAAACCGTTTATTTATCTATTAATTTTGAAAGTATTTTGGTAAAATATAAAAAAATAATTATTTAAATATTTAAAAAATTTTAAAAAAAATGGGTAGTCTCCCCCTTTTGGCTGTCATTTCACCAGCCAAAAATGGGGAGTCTCTCCCCTGTGCTGCCGAAAATGGCAACACCTTTGGCTACCATTTCCAGCAGCTATTGAACCGCAACAGCTGTTGAAAATGGCAGCTAAAGGTGTTGTCATTTCCGAAAGCAAAGGGGGAGACTTTCCCCCCTTTTTAAAATTTTTTTACATATTAAAATAATTATTTTTTATATTTATCAAAATACTCTCAAAATTAACGGAGAAATAAACAGTTTCCGTCTGAGGGACCTTATGTTTAATGATTTTGAAAAGTTGAAGACCCTCAGAAGGAAAACTAAAGGTTAGAGACGTAATCTCAATAAAATTAAAAGGTTGGGGATGGTAGCTATAAATTACCCAAAAAGAAATCAACATAAACTAACATTAACAGTAAATAACATTATTCAGAAAGACAAAAAAATCCCTTGTGGTCAAAGAACTATCATTTTCTTTTTAGGAAATGTTCTGTAGAAAAACTCGAGACATTAAGTATTTTTTTATTAAGCTTTTGCCATTTTTTAATAATTCCAATGTCTCAATAAGAGTAAGACAGAGAATCATATCAAATGGAAACTATTGGGAATTGAGGCAAATTCTCCAATTACGTCCGTAGGTCTGTTGTTTAGGAAATTTAATTGAAACAAGAAAAATAAAAGAACGAAGACAAATTTACAGACTGTCGAAGCTTTTCACTATATGATTAAAGTCGCTACAGCCATACAGAATTTTTACTCGTCAAACCAAATCTCCAAGTACAACAAGAAAAATATATCAAGTTTTACCGCATCTACCAATTTCTACCCATTACCTAACCCGCGAAAAATTAAAGAAATCTCAAGACGCTAGGCTACTATTTTTCTTCACAAGACTCTCTGACCCGACCCAAGTGACACCGAGAAAATCACCTCAAGTTTTACTACATCTAATTTTCTACCCTTCGAGCAAACCACAAAGAGTTACAAGAAAACTCTTCAAAGTGCTAGACTCACTAATTTTTCTCTCAACTCACTTGTACCACTTGTATATAAAAGAAGAAGAAAACATCTCTATTTATAGGCTTCGTTTCTTTAGAAGATAAGATAATCCTTCTATGATTTGGATTCATTTTCCTCCTAGGATTCTTCTTCTTTCTCTCTCCTTTTCCTTTTCAACTTTGGATTATTTTTGGCAACAAACCCAACAATCTCCACCTTGTCAAAATAAGCCAAAATCTTCATTTTCTCCAATCTTGTACACAATACTTGAGAAATTATCAGGCAAGCCTTTGACATACTTTGACAGTCTCATAATTCACCACATAAGTATAACCACTTAGAATTAACAACAAATTCCAAGCATTTCATCGGCTCAATGTCGAAATAAACCTACTGAAATTTGTGGTACAACTCTCTTGTTGGCTTTTCAGAAAGCTCATCAGACATCGACATTACTACAAACACATACCCTGCATCACCACCAACTAATGCCCGTGTGTAAATACAACAGCTAGAAGTAACACGCATCATTTACTATGACACCTAACAACACGCCATGGGGATGTATGCACATACTTCATAGCACATCTCCACCGCCTTCACACTAAGAGTGTAGGATTATCCAAATCCGAACAGTAGCTGAACCTGCTCGACCTGGACAATGTTTTCTCACGTGATCAGCTATTCTACAATACCAACAAGTTGCAACAACCATCAGTCCGCAGACGATCTCATTGAGAATTTTTGTATCTGCACCAACTCTCAAAGAACTAAACAATTTTTCCAAATGTAACAAATTTGAAAAACTTCTTGCCAGGATACACCTCTCCAAATTGACGCCACAGTTCCTTCACAGCAAATATTCCATGAATATTTACAAGAACATTCTTCGCCAGATGAAGACACATCATGTTTCCAGTTTTCAAGTCTAAATCTTCGCAATAACCATCGTTCATACTGGCTCCAACAACTTTGTCAAAACACAGGGACGGTTTTCCTTTGAACGCTTTAAATCGCCAAATCAGAATCACTAAATTCCAGACTTGTTCTAACCACAAGAGATCGGATTCTCACCACTTCGTACGCCATTATTTCCTATGCTCTATCTCGAACAAAACCTGACGCTCTAATACCACTGTTAGGAATTAAGGCAAATTCCCCGATTACCCCCACAGGACTATTGTTCAAGGAATTTAATTGAGACAAGAAAAATAAAAAAACGAAGACAAATTTACGGATTATCAAAACTTTCCACTATATGATTAAAGTCGCTACAATCATACATAATTTTTACTCGCTAAACCAATTCTCCAAGTATAACAAGAAAAATATATCAAACTTTATCGCATCCACCAATTTCTACCCTTTGCCTAACCCGCGAAGAATTAAAGAAATCCTAAGACGCTATTCTACTATTTTTCTTCAGAAGACTCTCTGACCTGACTGAAGTGACACCGAGAAAATCACCACGAGTTTTACCACACCTAATTTTCTATCCTTCGAAAAAACAACAAAGAGTTACAAGAAAACTCTTCAAGGTGCTAGACTCATTAATTTTTCTCTCAACTCACTTGTACCACTTGTGTATAAAAGAAGAAGAAAATATCTCTATTTATAGGCTTCGTTTCCTTGGAAGACAAGACAATCTTTCTATGATTTGGATTTTTTTTCCTCCTAGGATTCTTCTTCTTTCCCTCTATTTTTCCTTTTCAACTTTGAATTATTTTTTACAACAAACCCAACAATACACACAAAAAAATAAAGTAAACCCCATATGTTTTCTATTTTCTTTTTCCTTTTAATTACTTTTTTCTCATTTACACCACTTTTTATCCTCACTTTTCTTTCCCAATATTAACCCCAAAGTCTAAAACCACACTTTCATCTCCACCTTTTCTACTACTATTTTATCATTATTTTAAAATTTCTATCTATCTCTCTCTTCTTTTTCTATTTTCCCACTTTTTTTCCTACACTCATTTTCACCCACTCATTCAATTTAAATAATTATATTCTCACAATCTCTCTCCTTCATCACCTTCATCTCCATCTTTGCTATTGGAGATGCTCGATAAACTCAAAAACAGACCCACACATTTTCACTTTTAACCATTATTCTAGGTATTCTCTTGTAGCAACTTCAATCTTTTGGGTGAATGAAAATAGTTGAGATAATTAAGAATGCTAAAATCATTATCAAAGTTTCATTTCATTTTTCCACTTTGTTGAAGGATTAAAGATGGTGAACACGGCTATTGCATCTAAATTGTTAGGGAAAACGAACAAACAAAAACTAGACATGAGGATCATGAGGATTTAAAAGCCAGCGTGTATCCGCTTGCGAGTTCTACATTTATTTATAATATATTAATATATGTGTCAATAAAATGTGAAGTATCACTAAAGACACGATTCTTTTAGAGCACTATAAATTCATTATAACTGTTTGTATTATTTTTATTGATTTCACAGGTCCACAGTGTCAATAATTTGAGCCTTTTAGTTATGAGAGGACATACAATAATTATCACTTCGAAGTGATATATCCATCTGTAATCTAATATATTTAAGATGATTATCCTGACATTACATTTTTTTTTAATAACGTCACCACATTTATGTTTGTGACATTTCTTCATCACATTTTCCCTTTTTTTATTGCCTATTATACATATCTTGTATTCGATGAAACTTTCTATGCAAATTTTAGTTAAGAAAGTGAAATATATTAAACTATTAAAACATAAAAACTAGTTTAAGTGCAATTATTCATTTTTATCGATGATCTGAAATCTTGATAGTAGAAAAAATTGGACCGTAGAAGGTCGTAGAAAATAATACGGACAGAAATATTAAAGTTATAAACATAAAAATAAACAAACTTCATGGACTATTAATTAATTAAAACCTGGTGCATTTATTTAAAAAAAATTATGGTTGTCAATTTATTTGACCTTATTGATTTTATTTTCATGAATGGATTATATTTTAGAATATAACACTAAGTAGTACTATTGATAATTTGATATCAAACACAATTTTGTGATAATATATGTGGTATTAAATGATAATAAGTTGCGTTAAAAAAATATATAAGTGACCCGCATAATTTAATTTATTATTTTTGTATTGAGTACCACTGATAGTATTATGTAACATTACTCTTATCTTACGTTTGATTTCATAAATGTATATAGAAACTGATAATTACAACCTTGTCTCTTTGCGCCTTGGAAAAGCATCTATCTGAGTATGACCGGGTGACCCTTCTATTAATATCAACCATACCTTCTTTTTCATAATTCAAAATCGTGATTAACTACTTTATGTACAATGGCATTTGTCCTATCCTATGTAACATGTATTAATATATATTATGTGTATTTAAAATATACATTATATGTATTAATATAGACCATATAAAATAAGAAGTTTTATAATAAAATCTCTTATAAGTGCTTAAATATTTTCATAAAAACAATATATCCAGAGTGACCGGGTGATTTCTACCACACATTTAATAGAGGGTAGGGCCTATCTACTGTCCCAAAGTACCTTTCCTTAGTTCTCCATGTGATTCAAAATTTAACCTGACTTCTTTTCTGGCATTTAAAATGATTAATAGAAAATTCTAAGATCCAAACGAAAGCCACGTTGTTGCCCACTGAAAGAACACAGACGTGGGAAGCATATCAATGGGAGGGTTTTTTGAAGGGAAAAGGGGGGGGGGGTGGGATTTTTCTCTATTTTCTTTTTCATCATTTACGGATTAAAGCGTCCCTCTTTTGTTTTGGTGATTGTACCGGGGAACAAATAATTATCGTTGGACCAACCCACCCCATCGAAAATATCATTTTTCAATTAAGAAAGCATATCAAGCTGAGCGCTTGTCCTTTATAACACTTTTTAACTTTTCATTTAGCTTTTTGTTAGGGCGAGTTTTTTTTTTTTTTTTTTTTTTGTAATGAACGTATGCCGAAAAGGCCGGGAAAGATATTAAAAAAAATGAAAACTTATTATTTGAAGAGAAAGTGTAGTTGATATAAGTTTGACTTGTTGATTAATTTATTAGTTATTAGAAAAAAAAAATGCTTTCAGTGAGAACAAGAATGAAAATGCTAAATAGAACAAAGGGAAGATAGAGAGGGATGATTAGCAGACATGTCTTTATTATGAAAACACTACGCATATGTGCTCTTTTCACTAGCCTTATTTATATAGATAATATATACGATCTCATATGAGTTCATGAACTAGTAAATAAAAATACACCACATATCAGGTATCTCTATAATAGAGACAACTAGTGTTTTTAGATCAAAATTTGAAAGAGACGAGGGGAGGGAAATTAAGAGAGGAGTGTGTGTAGTTTGAACAAGAGACTTCCTACTTAGATCGTGAAAACCTGAGAGCTTGTTTGAAACTCTTTATTTTTACAATTTATAAAAAGAATTTATAATAAGTGAAAATGAGTGGTGGTGATTTAATTGAAGTTTAAAATATATGGTGATCGTTGAATAACGGTTAAATGAACATTCAAATCATAGTAAGTAAATTTATAAAGAGAAAAAAATAAAGAGGTTCTTAGGCGGTCCGATTATAGAAACAAAGCCGGGTTTTTTACAGAACCAAGTCTCTAATTACAGACTGACATCTTACCTAACATACTCTACATGATAGTATCTCATTGAAAATTGGGCTCTTTAATAAACCCAACTTTAATTCCTTAGAAATTTCCGTTCAAACAACCCCTAAGCAATGCGATATAATTCATAACACAATAATTCTCATCGCCGCGCAATCTAATAATATTATTATAAACACAAAACCACTCATAATTTATTAAAAGATTTGCGCACGTACGAGTTAAAAGTCTCAACACTAATTCAACTTTGTATCATGTCTTCAAATACTCACTAAACTTTAAAATGTCGTTAATTACACACTGAACTTTAGAAAATGTCTTCCGTTACCCATTCACTAGTAGTCCGTTAGATCCCTTAAACGGAATTGCTAATGTGGCAGATGGATTACTTATGTGGCGAAGACTGCCGTTACTTTTGCTAACTCAAAGAATTGAATCCGCCAACTAATCAATTCCCCAAAATAAAAACACAATGGAAACCATAATCAAAGTAATTCTCAACCTAAAAATGCTCCCACCAATCCTCCCCTACCGTCCTAACAATAATCAAGGGCTGCAGAAGGTACTGGACTCCTGGAGGCACGTTGAGGAAAGTCCCCGTAGGCGGTGGCTGCCGGAAGAGCAAGCGGAGCAAAGCCTCGTCATCGTCTTCGACTAGTGGCGAGACAGCAAGAACTCAACCTTTTGTCATACCAACGCTTCCGCCGCAGAATTTGGTAAACGGGTGGAATTTCAGGTAACTTTGGGATATTGCCAAGTGGTAGCGCTGGATCTCATTCTTTGAGGTCTTTGCCTACGCTTGGATCATTCTATTCTGGTGTGGAATTTCTGGCTACTTTGGCTACCATGCATCCACGAATAAATCAATTGCCAGTGAATTTGGGT
>CAVNYN010204559.1:0-46491 GCA_963692815.1 Nyctanthes arbor-tristis
CTATTATACTTTAGTCACGACTAAAAATGATATTTTCTAATCTATAAGGTCAATATATATATAGTTGTAAATTCGCCTTCAAAATTTTATAATATTGTCTTCTTTTTCAACTTACTACTATCTTCTTCCCCACATCTTTCAATTGGTTCAGTTCCACCACGAAAAATTTGTATTCAATTAGTTCCAAAGTAGTATATATAGCTAGAGATGATTTGGAATACAAACGGACATACAATCATTTGTTTATTTTTGTGCAGGTGTTTATATTAACACCACATTTTTTTATTAATCACACTACAGTTTAATCGTTTTTAGTGTACATTATATTTTCAATTTTTTTGCATTTATTTACTTCATTATTATCTTATTTTCATAATTTTCTTTAAGAGCTTGTTTGATTCTCATTATTCTCCCAAATTATAATTTTACATATCACTAATTTGTCATTTGATTTGACAATTACTCAATTACAACTACATATTTGAAAGTCACTGGAATCCGGCGGCCAAAATCTGACAGTAGGAGGCTGGCTAGATTCCGGCCGTTGGGTTGGGGTGGGGCGGTGGGGGTGGGGTGGGGTTAAATGATAATAAATAAAATAAATAAAAATAACAAAGTATTTTTGGAATTTAGAATACTACCAAGTATTTTTAGAGAAAAGTTTTAGGAAGTTGTAAAAATTTAGTTAAATGATATAATAAATAAAATAAATAAAAATAATAAAATATTTTTGGAATTTAGAATACTACCAAGTATTTTTAAAGAAAAGTTATAGGAAGTTGTATTCAATTCAAACTTCTATAGACTTGACCTTTTTTAATGTAGGACTTTTGTGGGCTTGATGGGTTTTAGTAGGAGACTTATCTGTACTTTTGTTGACTTTTATTTAAAAACTTTACAAGGTTTTCTGAGACTTAATATTCATTTTTAAAAAATTATAATTTATAATATTATGTCAAACAGCTTTAGATGCAATTACTTTTCAACAAAATTAATTCAAAAAATGAAAAATCAAGTTGGTAGTAAATTTTTTTTATGAATTTTAATACCATTCATAACCTTTCCTTAAACAAAAAAAAAAAATTCATAGTTTCAGTATCACTGTGTGACAAAAAATAAAATATCACCTACTCTCTCAACGTAAGCGGGAAAATAAATCTGGGACAAGGAACTAGCAGGATAAGATCTAAATCGAAATATCTTATCACATTCCACCCCGATCATTTTGGGCATAACTGCACAATAATTAAACTAATTTATCTATATATATGTATATATTATCTAAATCAAATGTAGTCTTTTACCATTTTTCCCGCCTAAACATGGACCAATTAGATTTCTTTGGTTTTGCTATTTTATTATCAAGTCATTATTTCTATTATTACTAGTACAGCACTCGTGCGATGTACGGGTAGAACAATGTTTAAAAATATAATTAATAGGAAGTTAAATAGTTCAATTGAAAATTTAATACCTTAATAATCTACATCAAAATCAATAGGACCAATAAACTTAGTATTGGTGAAGATAACCGGCAATCTTTTTGTACATATTCAAAAGACAATCTACATTCATCCGGCAATTCTTTTGGAAGGTTTTATGAGGTTAGGCAACGTCTCTATCTACATGAATTTTTCACTCCAGTCACATGATTTTCAAGCTTTTCACAACCAAAATGGTGCCATTGCATAGTGCAACTAAGAGGGCAATAGACAATATCATGAAAACCAATGGTGCACTAAGAGTGAAAACCCCTTCTTCGAGGAACGAAACTGATTTTCTAAGAGTTGAAACCCATGTTTCTTCAAAGATATAAGTTGCTTTTCTATGTGTATCACTCTTGATACCACTTCTTAAAAAGCTTCGATATGCATAGACTTCCCAAAATTTAAGACACCTAAGACATGTTTATCAACTTCTTTCAGCCCCAATTTGCAAGTCGATTCAAATCTAAACTTGAAAATGACATAAAATCAAGAACCAGCAAAATCGAACAACCAAATCATTCCAAAACTTACTTGAAACCGATAAGCTACACAAATATCTAATCACCATCTCCAAGGATGCATATACCATCCATAGCTACTTGCATGCAACTTACATTGTTTATGGCATACACAATTATCATTGACTATAATTGAATGATTAATGTGGTTCATTTGAGATGATTACATAATAAATATGCCTCGAAATGCATTACCATGTATCATTTATGAAATTGTAAAACCCATAATCACAACTTTAGAGTTAACTCATTAACCTTATTAGTGGAAACCAGGAAATGACTTTACTCTTGTTCATATCAACTGGAACTTGAGAACTGGATGGCAGAATGCACCAATCAATAGAATTAAAAAAAAAATGCAGCTCAAGAAACATAGAGAGCCAACAAACTGAAAATTGAGATTAGAAGTCAAGCTATCTCAATTATCTGAATGCACTATTTTTTAGCAACGAAAACCGTTACCATCAAATATGAAGAACAGATAGAATACAATATTTATAAGGATTATAGCAGCACATTCATAGCATCAAATGCCAGCCAAGGAGGAAAAACACCCAAAAGTCATAACAGCTCAAAAGCATTCTCGTCACACCAAGATGGAACATATAATTCACGCATCCGCAATTCAAAAGAGTCATAAACTTTTGATGGACAAAGTTATAGCTGGGTGTGTAGACCAAATTAACATGGCTTCAATGTTCTAGTGTAACTTCAATTTAAAATTAGAGTCTAGTGAAACTTCAAGTATTGGTTAGCATATTCCTAATCACTTCAATATTATAGTGGAACTTCTACTTAAATTAGAGTCTCCGCACCACAAACATAAATCAGAGTCTCTGCACCACAAACATAAATCAGAGATCGGAACAGAGTCCATATTCCAATGGAACTTCAACTTCACATGTGATAGAGATGCATCATCAAGAATCAATCTATAGCCCTCAAAAATATAATACCATCTCATTCTATAAAAATATCTCAGTGGTGTAAGAGACAATGACAGCATCAACATACTAAGAAACCAAAAAAAAAAAAAGACAACTGAAAAATCATTTATTAAAATAAAAAAATAAACGATAAAAAAAAAGATTCATATCCGTTGCTAAAGTGGAACGGACATAGAAGACTGGACGTGTTCCAGAGGCCGCATATTCCAAGGGAACTTCAACTTCACATATGATAGAGATGCATCATCAAGAATCAATCCACCCTCAAAAATATAATACCATCTCATTCTGTAAAAATATCCCAGTGGTGTAAGAGACAATGACAACATCAACATACCAAGAAATAAGAAAAAGACAATTGAAAAATTATTTATTAAAAAAAAGAAAAGATAAAAAGAAAAGATATTCATATCCATTGCTAATGTGGAACAGACACAGATGGCTGGAGGTGTTCCAGAGGCAGCGAACGTGGAATGTCACTTGCGCCGCCGTGAAGTGCCATTGCTAACCCATTGCAGGTGGTGCTCTGCCGCCACCGGGATTCTGGTTCTTTCTTTGTGTGTGCGTTAATTTAAAGACTACTATTTGAGGGAATGTAGAATGGCATTTGAAATCGAGCCCGTTAGAGACGACTTTTGGAAGGTGAATGGCGTAAATGAGATGGATTATTCAAGGAAAGGAAGATGGGTTAAATCTTTGCAAAGATTTAAGTCCACAACATCGTGAAGGAGACAGATTGTTAAGTGATAAGATGATTCATATTTGAGAATTATCCTGCAGATTTGAATTTCCCAAATCTAATTGAAGATAAGATGGAAAGAATTAAAGTGAATAATAGGACTTGATAATGGCTGAAGTTGGGAACTCTAATGTACAGGCGGCTGTATTTAGAGAGGAAGGAGAGAATTTTAACAATATAAAAAGAATAAAATAACGGTGAGATTATACCACAAGAGTGCGATGGCTATGACACTACAGAAAAAGGGCTGGAAAATCGCGGTTTCTATATGTACCGCAACTCTTGATTTAGATATTAATGGATTATTATCTAAATCAAACGTAGTCTTCTACCATTTTTCCCGCCCAAACATATAGCAATTAGATTTCTTTGGGTTTTGCTATTTTATTATCTGGTTATTATTTCTGTGCAGCTGACCTGAATTTAGGAGTTCAAATGTACGTTTGCAAATCGAAGCCCTATTATTTCTAATCATTGTTCTCCGTTTCTAATCTTTTAGTCTCCGATGTGTTCCCCTTTCTTCTAAATTTCTTTTGTGTTTGTCAGCATCTATGGACCCTGCTAAAGCTTTGTGATTAGTTGGATCATTAGGGGTTTAAGAAATCTATCATTTTTTTCGATTGATTGATTTACTTATATTCTTTAAATCAAGGAGTATTAAGAGGTGTACAGCCTAAAATACCCAATTTCACATAGTCTTTTTTTGAGGTTTCGGTAATGCGGATGAACATCTCTCATATTAAAGCAGTGAGAAAATTGTATTCATTTAAGTTGCATCTATTTAATAATAATTCAATTATTATTTGTCTATATTTGTTGTGTTTTACCATTTTATGAAATATTTCTCCAATTTAGTATTTTTTTTATTTCTTAATGATATATTGGATTAATTTATTTACTACAAATAAATTCCGACTATATGGAAAATCTATTTTCTACATATATAAGTAATAAACTCTTATTTTCATCAAATCTCCCAAATCTCTAATTTTCAGTTTCTATTCCTTCTGTCATTATTTAAAAAAAAATCTATAACTTTCTATATCAATTTAATTACTTAGTTACTCTTATTTTTATAATAATGTTTCCATCTATTTAATTTCTATGTCGATTGTGTCTTTTGTTGAATTTTATGTGGCTATTAAAATTGTAGATGTTCCCTCTCTATATTATATATTTACAAATTAAATTTTGTCCAATTGCAATGGAAGTCAGCTAACGTTATATACTGCTTGACCTAATACTAGCTTATTGGACGATAGAATTCAAGCAAATGCAAAGGGTCAGCTTATTAGAAAGTTAGATCAGCTAATCACTTAAGAAAACATTTATATGATCAATCACTTTTTTGTTAAGGAAAATAATGGAAATTAGCTGATTATCGGGAATCCTTTCAAGCTCTTCTGAAAAAATAGTGATATAATCATGTATTGTACACAAAGTGAATATATTATGTTCTTATCAATAACTATAATGATGATACAATTGTTTTAATAGATTTCAACTTTTATGTTTTTAAATTTTTAATGGAGATTTAATTATTTTGCATCTAGTCAAAATATTTTTGAATAGTTAAGTTTGAATTGTTTGTTCTATCCGTGCAACGCACGGGTGTTATACTAATATTCTTAAAATGAGAGTAGTTGTACCTACAAGCACCGCAACTTTCCCACCTTTTTTCTGCGGTGCCTTTGGCCACGCTAAAATTTGCGGTATGCTTCCTTGCAGTTTGATATAGGATTCTCGTTTTTTCCCCCTCCTTTGTAATCTCAAAACATCACTACGCGTCTTCCTCTTTCTACCAAGGATAACCCTAAATGTCTTCTAAAAATTAGACTAATGAAAGTACAATTTTTTGCCCAGTCAGAGCAAAATCGACTTGTTATGGTAAGATCTATTTATCAATACATGTTTCCAGGTAGCCATATCCTTTTACTCAATTTTTTTTCTTTCTCCACATTCAGTACCTTCTAATTGAGTGTTTCATTGATTCATTTGAAATGTTTGATTTCCATTTCCTTTTCTTCCCCCCTCATTCAGTACCTTCTAATTGAGTGTTTCATTGATCATTTGAAATGTTTGATTTCCATTTTGTCATACTTATCTCTTACATTTGACTTTCAAAGAATTGAAAACTCCCCTACGTTCGTGCAGCAAACATGCAGTTGTGCTGTATATCTGGACTCAACTTTGGAATGGGTAGCAAAACGGTATTGCAAATCAGGTTCCTGTGTGTTTATATTCTGTATTAATTATTGATTATTGATTATATTAAGTATAATGACATTCCATTGTATATTTGTTTCTCTCTCTATGTGTTTATTTAAAAGAAAAGGCTCTTTTGCTATGTTTCATTACGATTTTATTCCTATAGTGGTATGAATTTTTTAGCGGAGGAACCGGGTACCGTGATTGAACTTCAACCACAATTAGACAATAAAGACCCAAAAATAGCCACTTATTTGCCTAAAAGAATGATATATTAAATAGAAAGCTGATACAGCATATTCTCTATCTTCCCTTCTAATCGCTCAAACAAACTCTTTTAATTTTTGAATTAGGGTTTGAGTTGGGGAGACATACGGTAATCTATTAATAATTAATAATCAATAATTAATAATCTATATATTTATAATACTAACTAAGGCGTGTGTTAATTTTTCCCGCCTAAAACTGTCATCTTAAGGGAATTAGGAATCTGATGTCATGATGATGTCAAGCTAATGTCATTGATATCTCATTTATTTTTCTGTTTTTATTTTCGTTCACCATAATAATAATCAGATAATACTAATTAAGTGGTAGGTTATTTTCGTTCACTTTTATTTTTTATTGTTTAATTAACTGTTTGCTTTAGTTTGTTTTAAAGATGTATGTTGCATGGGTAGATTAGCTAGTTAAGTATAATGACATTCTATTGTATATTTGTTTCTCTCTCTATGTGTTTATTTACAAGAAAAGGCTCTTTTGCTATGTTTCATTACGGTTTTATTCCTATAGTGGTATGAATTTTTGGCGGCGGAACCGTGTACCGTGATTGAACTTCAACAACAATTTGACAATAAAGACCCAAAAATAGCCACTTATTTGCCTAAAAGAATGATGTATTAAATTAAAATTGCCATCTGATAAATAAATAAATGGCTATTAAATAAATGGGCCGAAAAATAGCCATTTATATGGTAATTTTTTTATAGGAACGGGTGTAAGACAATGAGTGGAAAATGAAAGGTGGAAAGTGGTATGTCATATTGTATTGAATATTTTTTTTTTTAAATTTCAGTATGTGTTGATTCTGTTGTGTGTAGATTTCAATTGAAATTGATCAGATCTAGCTTTGTTATTTTACGTCTTGCTCATGATGAAAAGGTTTACGTCTTGTTCAAGCACCATGATGAAAAGGTTATTGCTCTCCACAATAGAAAGCTTGGTCCTTTTGAGGCAAGGAGCACGCTGATTACATTAATGTTCCTTTTGAGGGTCCCGTAGATGGGCAAATCTGGTACCTCTCCTTGGATAAATAAGTAGTTTTTTTTATTACAACTTTAAAAGTTCTTTAAAATTTCATCTACTTTGAATGCAATTTTTCAATTTCTATGGGCCGTGAAAAAGAGGTACTTATTCATTCTACCACTATTCCAGGCTTCCAATGTTCCTTGAGGCGAAAAAAATCAATTTGAGATTTCCCAACTTATTTGAAAGGGCTTAAACAGAAAGTTTTTCCAAGTGCTTCGCTCGCCACTTTTCAACATTGAGAGGTAATTATCCCATTCATTTCTACTATGCTATTTCTTTCTTTCTTTCTTTTTAAATTATTTTCTTGTCAATCTTTGATACAAATTGTTTGAGCCATTTCTAAAGACATGTTGGCGTGCTTTAGAGCAATACAATTTGTTGCTATCTTACATTTCAACTTTGTAAATGTGATACTGTTAATATATGTTCAATGGGTTTTACGGTTCTTTCCCTTTCTTTTTCTTTTGTCCAGTTCCAATTTAGCATCTTTTTTATGTATCTTAGATAAAAATAATGAATTACATCTCCTTGATAAAAAAAAAAATAATAATAGGAGCTTCTTTGCTCAATAAGACATTATTAGTGTTCACTAAGTGTTTTATTTTAAAAAGAGAACAATACAAGTGGTCCAGTCAAATATATAGATGTGATTGGCTTGATCAGATTTCATTTTTTAATAGAATTTTTTTTTCTTTTTACCCACAAAACTTTCCTAGAATGCATTATCTTTCTTACTATATAAATCATGGTTGATTGGCTATTTGTGTCTTGCCCAAGATTCACAATTTGCAACCAATTTCACTTCATATCTGCCCTAACACTCTGCAATCTAATGTAATTGAAGTTTTCATTCTTTTTTTTAGAAGATATGGAAGATACCAAATATGTAGAAATCTCTCTCTCCCTTTACCTTCAATGTTGAGATATATATATATATATATATATGCAATTTTCTTGCATAGTTTAAGCATGTACTTCTCTATTAGTTTTTTATTTTGCTTCGCGTGGCAAAGGATTAGACTAACCATGAATACACTGCATTTGATTTAGAAAGATTGTCTGCGATTTATTGGTTTTTTGTCCAAAAACAAAGAAATTGATGGTGTGAATTTCTATTGAAATAGAAATTGAAGCATGTTTAGATTTTTGTTTATACTTAACATAGCTTTGTGAAATTCAGTTTTTGTTTTCTTTCACGCTTCTTTTGATTTATTTATTTGTTTCAAGTTGAAGACTAACGAGACATATCGCATTTCTAGAACAATGAAGAATCAATAAAATCATCTTCTTGTTTTAAGAGAAACCCAGTAAAATTAATTCTTGTGTAAAAAAAGTATGTTTTTATCCTTAAAAGAAATTTTATTACTGGGCAACAAATTCAGTAATGCATTCTATATCACCAATTGTATTGAATGATTCACTAATGCATTCTATATCACGAATTGTATTGAATCTGACTCTTAATAATTAAACTCACAGATGGCGTGAATTTCTTTTGAAATAGAAATTGAAGCATGTTTAGAATTTTGTTTATACTTAACATAGCTGTGTGAAATTCAGTTTTCGTTTGCCTTCATGCTTCTTTTGATTTATTTATTTGTTTCAAGTTGAAGAGATCGGAAGAGCACACGTCTGTAACAAGACATATCGCATTTCTAGAACAACGGAGAATCAAAATTTGTAAAAACATCTTCTTGCTTTAAGAGAAACCCAGTAAAATTAATTTATGTGTAAAGAAAGTATGTTGTTATCGTTAAAAGAAATTTTATTACTAGGCACCTAATTTACTGATGTATTCTATATCACTAATTGTATTGAATATAACTCTTAATAATTAAACTCTACTATTAATAATTTTGAAATTTTATTACTGGGCAGCTATTTCAGTAATGTATTACAATGGAATTTTTGTCCCAAATGTTTATGCTTTTATGGATTACCCTTTATTTCTTTTGTAGATTTGTTGATGAATTTACAGGTGTAAAAATTAATTGATGGTGATAAAATTTTTCCATTAAAGCATATGGACAGAAGGACCATTTGATGAATTTAAATTGTTGTTTGAATAGTTTGGTACTCCAGTCCACCAGGTCTAAGTTTATTTCTTTTATTGATTCAATTGATACAAATTCATGATTTTATATTTTTAACTGATGTTCAAATGTTACTCATTTACTGTATCTTCTTGTTGATTATATTTTTAACATTATTCTTTCCGCGCATTGCACGAGAACTATACTTGTAATACATAAAATTAAAAAAAATAATAATGAATATACAAAAATTAGTAACAAAAAAAATATTTGAGGTAAAACAAAAATTATTAATCTAATCAATAAAATATAAAACAAATGAGTGCTTGAAATATATAAATGGGAAAAGAAAAGAAAAAAAACTGTTGGGGACCCAATGAGATCCCTCTTGAATGGGAAAAAATCCGTATTGTAGGGTGTTGGGTGATACAGGAGTGACTCATCCCACTATTCCCATTTAATAAAAAATATAATAATTTGAAAAAACTAAAAATAAATAAGAATAAAAAGTAAACTAGCAAAAAGTAATATAAAAGTCCACATGGTAGTCAGTTTGAATACATTGAGACTTATTTAGACTCTTGAAAAATCTCAATTGAATACCTTGTGAATTTAAAGACTTTTTAAAAGTTTTAAAAAGTCTCAATTGAATACACCAAGATAAATTGAATACCTCAGAATTTTATAAACCCTCAAAAGTCTTTAAAAGTCCCAAATGAATACACACTCCTTAGTTCCAAGTAAATGGGGTACCCCTTTTATTTATGTGTTGGGGTTAGCCCAAAATTTTTTCCCCTTTTATTTGTTACATTACAGTCCACTTAACCCACTTTATTAATTTAGTCTAATTAGAGTCCATAAATAGTTCAATAGTCATAATCAGGCTTGATATTGTCCCAAAGTCCATATCGAGTCCAAGCATTGGTAAATATCCAACTACGGGTAAATGCCTATATCAATCTAAATCTTCGCCCATGGTTCAAGCATCGGGGAAATACAACTGAGTTTATGGAAACCACGCTTGAAAAAGAGAAATCTCTTTTTCTTCTCCAGAAATCTCATGTTCTATTTTATAAATAGAACAAAAGGAGCAAAAATTAAAAAATTCATCTTTCACTTTAAAAAGAAATCAAGAACACAATTTTATAATCTTGAACTCCTAAAGTAGAAATACAAAAAAGCCTAACCATGATATATATACGCAAATTGGAAAAACACACCAAACATGAGACTTCAAAGAAGAAAAAACCTTTAGAAGAAATCTGGAATGGGGTAGAGATAAGAAATCGCGAAACATGGCAGTGATACTTTAAGATGACCTGGGAGAATCTGAGACCAACCAAGCTACGATGCCACGTTATCTATACCATTCTCACCAACAGACACATTCATTTTCCGTCACCATTGCTCAGCACTGACCAACAAGATCTTATCGAATTGACGATGCTTCCACTACCTGCACACCTGCCAACTTTGGATTATGTGTGGTAGTTCAATCGAAGAAGGAAATTGAAGATGAAAATTAAATCAGAGAAAAAAAAGAAGTGAAATAGGGCCAAGAAAATAGGCGGACTCTTTGTTGTTCGGAGCCATGGCCGTAAATTAAAGTGCAAGAAGCAAATTGTGGATGGAGTAGGGGAGATGTAGCATCATATGGGAATTGCATACTAACAACAAATGGCAAGAAATGAGAAAAGAAATGATGAAGAAGGGCAAAATTGGAATTTTAAAAAATGTCGTTGTAGTGGTTCATTGTGCTTCAACAGTTGTACAATTGAAAGTGTACTGTGGCAATTTCCTTAAACGGCTTGTGTGTGTGTGGGGGGCCGGGGGGGGGGAGTGGGGATGATATGGTTCCTCCTCAGAATCCTTGAAACTTAAGATGGAAAAAGTCGTTTATCTTTTACTTATAAATCATGAGAATTATTTAGCACTTTAAAGATTATAGATGGTAAACCATGCAATTTCAAGAGAAGTATTGACCCTTGGATGATTCACTTTTCGTCAGGTGAGGCGTCAACACTTGCAGTTGCGTACTTTCCATTGTTACTTATAACTAGTTCATGATGCTGAAATTGGTGGTATTGAAGGTCTAAAAGAATACTAGGTAACTCACATTATTTAGAGAATCACTTTAAAATATATTATAATTGCCATTTCCATGAATTATCCTTATTAGGAGTTTACACTAGTTTTGGTCACCTACCTCATGTGGGTAGATTAAAGTCTACCCCCTCCACATGGGATAGGTAAAAATAACTAGAGTTTACACACAATAACATACATGTACCCGTTTCTATTTCTTTGTCTTGACTCCAAAGCGCCCATTCTCTTATCTAGAAATTGTAAGAACGGTGAGTTTTTGCAAACTCAGTGAGTAACACTAAGGTTGTACTTATACTAATAAACATGTAAATGTAAATGCAATATGTACTGTGCTAGTTCTGCAAGTGTATGGATCGCTCAAGTAATATAATAGTGAGTAGAATATCGTCCTATGAGGACTACATTAGCCTAAATCTTATTATCCTAGCCTTAATCGAAACAAGATGAAGTTCTCAACATTGATTTTAAATTAAATGCAAACAAAATGCAAGAATGTAAATTGAAATATATCTATATATTAATTAAGAGACTTAAGTGTTTGGTACTATTTTCCCGCCTTTCGTACGGCGTTGTAAGGTTTCTGCCGATGTCATCATTGACATCAACTTTTTTGTACAAAAATTGGAGATTTGGGGTATTATAGTAAAAAGCCGTGGTCTACGTGGGGTTCTTTTGGGTAAAAGACGGGTAAAAACCTGGGTAAAGTTTGTACACAATTTCCATTCATCTGGGGTTTTGTGTTCACACTGCCATGATTGGATTACAGTTTTTTATGTTCACACCGTCGTGATTCTTTTTACCTTATCAAAATAGGCGTGATCTCAGCGATGAATGAGGTTAAGCCTCTTGAATTGATTCATTATTTGGGCACATTAGAATTGTTAGAAAGTAAGGTAAGTTCTTTCAAATTTGGGCAAACCTTATGAGCTTATGGAATGATAATTGTTATTAGAAGATTCCAGTCGAGAAAAAATTGTATGTGGACTCAAAATGGGTGAGTAGAAGTGTTTAATTTTTGGAATACCGCTATGAAATCGGTAGCCCAAATTTCCCCATTTGTCTCCTTTTAAATAATTTTTTTAATCCTTATTATTTAGTTTCTTGATTTACATCTATAAATATCGTGTATGCACTGTTATTGTTAAGCATAGCAGCCATTATTTTTCATAATCTTCAATCAAATTCGAGTTGTGTTAATTATTTCGCTCTTAATTCATGGCGTTGGTAAAAGAGGGATGTTGGTCTGGAGATCGACAGCAAATCTGTACTTCTGGTTCGGGTTGTGAGGAAGTGGATTGCGAACCGTGATTAATCATACATGATTGAAATGGTTTTAATGGACCAAGAGGTTAGATTTATCCTATATATTCAATGAGGGTTTAATTTTTGCGAATTGCCACTTTATGATCAAAATACATGTTAGTTAGTTGTTGACTAACTAACAAATATGGTTTGGATAATTTAGTTAACTCAGGAAAAAAAATTTTCAATTTAAACTGAAAATTTATGTGCATATGAGTATGAGCAATTAATTATGATTGATTTGTTTTTGTCTATCTTTATATGGGTCTAATGGATTAGAAAGTGACAATTGACCTATTGTGAGCTCTTGCTCATTTTGCAGTTTACATTTTATGTCATTGCTATTAATTTATTTATAAGGTATTTTTTTTCCTTTTTTTGTGGGATGTACTTTTGATGGTTGGTTATTAAATATTTTGCTCTCTAGCATGTGCATATCCAAGTCACAGTTGAACGTGGCATGGTCTTAGAGTTCAATGCACAGCTCAATTATTCGTCTAAGGTGTATAATTCATACTAGGTGTCCTGGAGAACAGGTATTTATCATAATCTCTTTGCTAAGGTACATAGTTCATGTACAATGTATCCTTTTCCAAATTCTTTTACGTATGTCTTAAATTATTATCCATGCTCTATGAATAATTGATTAATAAATATTGCATTATTATACCTATGAAGCATATTGATGAAGTCCTTTGAAGATGACTATAGATGGACGGATTGTTGGGAACAAACTAGGAGTTATATTTTTATCTTACGACTGTGACTTATTAAGTTGATTTTCTTACGTAAGTAATATTTTCTTTTAAGTTGTGTAGGTTTGTTTTGACATGACAATGTAATATTTATTGTGTTTACATTCGTTTCTTTCTTCTTGATATTCTTTATTTCATTATGGCAGGCTTTTCATATAGTCGATAAACTGGTTTTCATTTGACTTCATGATATGGCAAATGGTGATTTGGTTTGATGTTAACGCACTTATGATATGGATATTACTTGGTTGGCAGTTCCTTGGATGCTCATGTGTGAGTGCAAGCGGACTAAAATATGCGTGTTCATTGAAAGTCATCAGATGGACCGCATGGCGTGAGACACGCCCGTCGCATCACCTCACGTCAAACAGTTGGCCAAAAGAAGGAAGCAGTAATGAGCGCTATAGTACGGTCATGCCCGACTTGGCCCTCCCCATAAGACTTCTCAATTAGTTTCAACCTTAAACTGCCGTTAAGAATGCATAATTGCACCCCTTTGAAAATAAAACCGCCCTCTAAAATATACTAAGGATGTGGACCTTGCAACATACGAAAATAAATCGGGCCAAAATAAGAATCATTAGCATATAAAGAGGCAAAAGTGTCAAACCCTAGCACTGCAACCTGCAACCAAGTCAACAAACTATGACGACGACTTAATGCATCAACTACTCTATTAAACGCCCCAGTTTGATGTTTGATGACAAAATTAAACTGTTGCAAGAAAGCTATCCAACCAGCATGCCGCGCTGACACTATATCATTACTGCCCAAATGTTTTAACGCCTCGTGGTCACTAAAAAAGATGAACTCTCGCTGGAACAGGAAGTGCCGCCTATGTCGGATGGCTTAAACAATGGCAAAGAATTCAACATCATATGTATTGTACATTTCCTGAGCCGTTGTTAATTTCTGACTAAAACAAGCTACAGGTCTCCCATCCTGACTGAGAATTGCGCCAATGCCCAATTTTGAAGCGTCACAATGGAGAGCAAATGCTTTTGAGAAATCCCGCAAAGCTAACACAAGTGCTGTAGTCAAACGCTTCTTGATCTCTACAAATGCCTTCTCAGCTTCCAGAGACCACGCAAACTTTACTACGTTCATACAATCGGTAATGGATGCCATGACACTACTGAAGTGCTGAATCAAGGGCCGAAAGAAAGACGCTAAACTATGGAAACTGCGTATATCTGAGACTGACTGTGGACGAGGCCAGTTCTGAATTGTCTCTATTTTACTCCAATTCACTGCTATACCTCTAGCAGAAACAACGTACCCCAAGAACAGGACCTGGTCAGAGAAAAAGATACATTTCTGAGGTGCTACAAAGAACTGCTCATTGTGGAGGACAGAAAGGACCTCTCGCAGGTAAGAATCATGGTCATAATCTCTAGCGTTGTAAACCAATATATCATTGAAGTACACACCCACACATATACAAATGAACAGCCTCAGGGCTTGATTCATCACTCGCATGAAAGTACTAGGTGCATTGGACAACTAAACGGGCATAACCACCACATAACCACCATTCAAACAACCCTTCTCGTGTTTTGAACGTTGTCCTCCATTCATCCACTGGGTGAACTCGAATCTGATGGTACCACTCTTCAAATCTAGCTTTGTAAACATAGTCGCGCCTGCCAACTAGTCCAGCAAATCATCTAGTCTCGAAATGGGAAAGCGATAATAAACTGTGATTTTGTTAATGGCTCTACTGTCCAGACACATTCGGATTCTTTTTAGGAACAATTAGTTCAGGTACTGTGCATGGGCTGAGACTCTCTCGAATATGTCTTTTATTTACCAACTCTTCCACCTGTCTTTTTAACTCCTCATGTTCTACAGGACTCATACGATAATACGGTCGATTAGGTAGTAAAGCACTATGAACCAGATCAATTTGGTGCTAAATATCCCGCAATAGAGGAAGACCGCTTGGTAAGTCTTCCTGAAATACATCATGAAATTTTGCCATCAAGGCAGTAGCTTTGGGGTGAATTCCCGTCCCCTCAGCTACCCCAAAAACTCCAATAGTCTCGGTACCAACCAACAATAACACCACTCTCACCTCCAACATCTCACGAACAAACAATGTTCAAGACATAAGATTGTTACTGTTCCTTACTAAGGGTAAAGAAGCTAAGTCCTTAGAAGGTAGTAACACAATCTTTTTACTCGAAAATGAGAAATTGTAAGCATTACGCCGATCGTCATGGTGAACATCCAGGTCAAACTGCTACGGACTTTCCAATAACACATGACACACATCCATAGGTAGCACATCACACCAAATAGTATCATGGTATGCACTGCCAATTGAAAAGGTAATTGAAACATACTTATTAATTGAAATTTCATTACCTTGCTTCAGCCAAGCCAAACTGTAAGGTATGGGATGAGGTTTTACTAGTAAGTTCAGCTTTTGGACAGCGGCCTCTGATATAACGTTTTCACAACTGCTAGAATCATTAATAAATCTACAAACCTTGCTGTCAATAGTACAAGTGGACTAAAATATGTGAGTTTATTGAAAGTCATCAAACGGACTGCCTGCGTGAGACACGCCCGTCGTACCACTAAGAGGAGTCCAGTGTCACCAGTTAACACCTTTTCAACCTCATCTGTTTTACATGGCTCACCCTCTACATACACTTCTTGCACTACTACTACTTTGCTAGACTCGCCTACCAACAATCCGAGTCGAACTCGGCCATTTGAAAGGCACTCTCTCATAACATGACCAATGCTTCCGCAAGTAAAACATTGTGGATTGCCACATCTACACATACCAGAAAAGCCACTCCACTAAGGGTCACAGCTGCCGGAACAGCGCCATGAGGTCCCCGCTCATCGCCTCTTTGTAGTGGGGGTGGAGCAAGAATAGGATTTGGGGTTGGAAACTGACCCCCACCCCCTGATGGACCGGTAGAACCACTAGCTGTTCGCCGTTGTAACTGGGATCCTGCCTGCAAGGCACGCTGATGTGCCTCCGACATAGACATTAGAGAGAACATATTTAGGGTATCCTGCAAGTTAAGTCTCAACCCACCAATATATTGAGCCACTAACCGATCCTGAGATTCACCTAAATCACTACGTGCCATCAACTGATAAAATTCAGTAGTATAATTAGTCATCGATCAATTATCTTGCCGCAAGTTTTGGAAAAGCTGGTATAAAGTCCGAGCAAAATTGAAGGGCTTATCCCATGACTTGATCTTAGACTTTCCATGGCACTCACGGTCTGCTTAAGTTGTTGCCACCAAGCAGCTGCCTTACCCTGTAATTTGGTTGCCACCAGTGGTACTTGTTTATCACCTAGAACCTTTTTGTACTCCAATATCTCTTCAATAGTGCAAAGCCAATCCAAAAATTCATCAACCTCAATGCTTCCACTGAACTCTGGAATCTCAATCTTGAATCCAGATTCCCAACGTTGGAACATCTGCTGTCTCTGTTCACGCGCAACAACATCATCTACTCGGTATGGGTGTACTGGTGGTACCGGACCCACCCTACCACAAGGTTGTTGTATACGAGCACCGCCCAATTCAGACAAAGTTTTCTCATCTGAATGGCCCTAGTTCCGTTCATCAACATCGTCATCCGATCGAGGTGGCACCGACGGAGCTCCATTCTGCGCAAACTCTGTCGCCCACGTCATGAGTTGATCAAACTGACTAGATAATGCCTCGACCTGATTACGTAGATCTCCAATCTTTGCCAACATGGCCACCGCATCTTCCTTTTCCAAAGACCACCATGCTTTGATACCAATTGATGTAGGCATACCTACAACCACACAACACAATTCAAAGAACACTGCTTGCGACTAAAAAGCAATCTTTATTTTTTCTTAATTCAAAAGCAATCAAACCCCACAACATTGAGAAACAAATATAAATAGATGCCGTAATGGGCTACAGACCCCAGGTGGACCGGACTCAAGTATAGAGGCCCAAATTAAACGAGAAATCGAAATAAAAATAAAGGAAAAATAAAAACTCATAGGAAGCAGTGTCAAATGCCCAAAAATGACGGATGCAATGGCAAAGCAACTGGATACGTTTGGCTCGTTGAGCTATCACAAAAGCATATATTATGGGCTGAAAACTGACACCGTATGTGAAAATTATGCCCATAATATCGAATACCGACCAAACCGATTAACAACGCCTATCGAATTTGTCTAGAAACGCTACCGCTATGCGATCCACATCATGGTTGTTTATGGATTTTCCAAATTATTGAAAACTCTTGCCTTCTTTTGTTGTATATATAGTTTTTAGCTTATGGATTTATTGTGTTACCAAGCTAATTAGATTGAATAAAAGATATATTCGTGTTGGTTTTGGTTTTCGGTTATCAATTGTACATTTGTATCATTGAGCATTTGTAATATTTTTTTATGTATAGTGGATATTAATGGAACTAAGATTATGTAATTCTTTACACTTATTCAATTCTTATGATTCATTATGTGTCATGATATATGTTTGTTGTTCGACATTGATCAATGCAGTGACCACTAAATTTTGTTGAATATGGATAGTTTGTATCTTAATAAAAAATCTAATTAATGCAGATATTCTTGAGAAATTAAAATAATTTCTGTTATTCTATGAACTACGTTCATTTATCATCTTTTTATTAAATTGCATATTTATTTATATATTTTCATATATGAATAAGAATTAAAAGCACCTCATATTATCAATTTGGGTTGTGTACAGTATCTACCAAATTCCATATAGGGTATTTACGAACTAAGAGAGGTGTCCTCAACATGAAATTTGATGGAATTTTTGAGTTGTATAGATTCTTATAGAATTTATGGATTTTAATAGAATTCCGCAGAATCCATAAGATTCTATAATATTCTATACCATGGATTTCTGTAAATTTTTCAAAAAATTTGTATGATTTAAAAGAGGTGTCCCTATGTAATTTGATCAATAGAATTTCATATCATTTTGAATATTCTCTCAGTGGATTTCTTTTATTACAAAATCCATGAGATAAATAAATTTTAATGTACAAGAAAATAATAAAAATACGAACTAATAGGGAAAAATACATAATCCGATATTACCTTTTGTTCAATAACATTTTTTTCTTTTGTTTCTATTTTTTTTTTGGAAGAGTTCAAGTAATCAATTTTAAAAGTATTTAAAAAATTACTACTTATATCATGTTATTATCTCTAAATTTTTTTTGATGGGATTGTCTCTGAATTTAAACGTTTAGCAACATTTTTCTTTTATTATCTTATTTTATTTTTACACAAGTTGTATGTGAATTTGAAAAAAAAATATATATAACTTCTTACTTAATGATTAAAAAAATAAGGAAAAATGCAAACTATGTCATTAAAAAATAAACATTTTAACATTGTCGTTCTTTAAAATAAAAAATAAAAGAAAAAATACATAGCTTTAAAACTAAATTGAACAAAGATAATAAAATTTCATTATACTTTCTAAACGAATATATTATTAAATTATATTGTAATTTGTTAATACTGTCATTTTCAACATTTATTTACTTCACACAGGTTAAATTTGATGTGATTGTAAAAAAATTGTGTGACGAAGAAAAAACAAGTTTTTGCTAATTTGGATTTTAATTACTAAAAATTATGAAATTATTTTGATTTCTAATATCATATTATAATAATATCTCATCTCGTTCACTAACAATTTTTTTCATATGGATTGATTATAATTTGATTTTTTAAGAACTAGAACGAAGGAAAAATAAGTGTTATTGTGAATGTGAATAATCGTTTAAAAACTTGAGTGATAAGAAAAAATGAGTTTTGATAATTTATAATTGTAGATTTTTATTAATTATTTGGGTCTTAAAAAATTGAATTCCATGAGAATCTAAGGGTAGGAGGCCAGATTTTAGTAGGAATAATGTAAGTGTATTTTTAATCCTAGCACCATCTGTATCTATATATATTAATTAATCTACTCAAGTTTCGGCGCCTTTTGTACTGCGATTTTCCCGCCTTTTTTATTTGGAAAATTTTGCGGTAATTGTTCATTTTCTTTTCAACAAAATTTTTTGTAAAAGAACTCAGAGAAGTCTGAACCTATGACCATTGAGTTTAACAACTAAACTTTAACCATTTTGCCTATTTGTTTTGTTTGTTTATCTTTTTTACTAATAAATTAAAATACCAAATCTGAAATGTTAATTGTAAAACAAATTGTAATCCATTATAATTTGTTAATTCACCATCTCTACCGTGTGTATTGGTGAGTTTAATGTTATTTAAATTCTTTAATGTATTTTACATTTTTTTTTGAATTTGTTAGTTTTACTAGAATTTTTTAAAATGAGACCGGTAACATATATTTTTTTCATTATTGTATGTAAGTATGAAGGATTATATGTAAGAATGTATGTTGTCTTTTAAACGATCTTGAACTTTACAATTACTAAGTCTATTGAGCTTATTGATTTAATTAATCTATGCTTATGTTTTTATATTTTATACAGGAATGTAAATATTACAGATTTATGTTTAACTATCTAATAATATATTTTAGTAAGTTTTTACACGGGTGGTTTAACTAGTTTAATAAAATCCATGAGAATTTACAAGAAATTGAGGATGTTGGAATTCTATAGAATTCATAGAATTCTAAATTGAGGACATCTGATTTTTGTGGAATCTACAGAATTTTAAATTACGGGGAGTCCCCAGTATGAAATTTGAATGATTTTTTAAGATTTACAAATTTCAGGGATTTTAACAGAATTCCACAGAGTCATCAGATTCTAATGGAATTTTATGGAATTCTAATACTATGGATTTGTGTGGATTTTAATAGATTTTAATGGAATTTGTTGTCATCGTCAAATATAGAACTAATAGATTTTTATGAAACTACCATAACTTCATGATCATCAAAAACTGCAAAATATATATATATATATATATATATATAAATACTCAAACAAAGTCATTAACCAAAAAAAGAAAAAAAAGAAGAACAAAATAGTTCCATAAAGTAGTTATCTTGCAAAAATATAATTTGAAATGGTCGAAAGTTTGTTAAATTTGTAAAAAGAAAATCATAGTTTTTTGAATCAATTTCTATTCTCTTCATTTAAGGTATCTCTCCACATTTCTTGAACTATGTTTTTTCCATTCATTAGCATTTTCTCTTTGTTCTTTTTGAGTTTGGATAATATCCACATCATCTTCAATTTCTATTAATAAAGATGGTTGAGATGAATCTTCGTCATCTTATTTAATAGGAAATTCATCAGAACGACACTCTTTGCGAAGAAAATTATGCAATTATGCACAAGTCAATACTAACTCTGCTTGCGTTCTGAATGAGAATGGAGGCGCCGACTTAAAAATTGCAAATCTTGATTTGAATATACTGAATATTCTCTCAACTACATTTCTAAACTACGTATACAAAAGCTCATCATTGCTAAAATAATTCGATAATACATTGTTTTCAATTAATTAGATCGGAAGAGCGTCGTGTAGAAATTAATTCAATAACACATGTTTTTAATTAATCACAAGTCGTGCATAAACTAATGGCTTGTATTAATTAATTCGATAATACAAAATCGTTCAAGTGAGTGAGGAAAATTCTTTGTGAATTCAACTTTTCATTCCTAGGGTATAAGCAATTTTCACAGTAAGCAAAATCATTGAACTCATAAAAAAAAGGAGAATCCAAGGTGTTTATTCACAAAATCTAGTATCGACTCAAAAATACAAATGCAGAAGAAATTACCTTATCAAATTGTTGTCGTAAAAGGATGTCAAAGGAGAAGGAACTTGTGTTGAGAAATTGAGAGGTAAAAGACGAATAAACGATACGGGAGAGAGAAAGAGAGAAATATACGTTCTGATTTTTTTGTTTCTGCTATAAACAATCTTTTTTTTTTAATTGGAAAAAATGGATTTTGAAATCCGAGGGGGGGAGATGGGATTTGTGTGGAATTTTTCCTTCATAAATATAGCTTATAATTCCACATAAATCTATTCAAATCCATTCATATAAGAAATCCATGGAATCCGTAGAATGTTTGAGGATGCTAGATTTTCGTGGAATCCATTAAAATCCAAGTTGAGGACCTTAAGATTTGATGGATTCTATAAAAATCCAAACTGAGGTCACGTAAAATGTCATAGAATTCTAAATTCCTTTAAATTCCATGATTGGGGACACCCCACTAAATTAAAGACACCTATAATTGTATGGATTTTTAAAATCCATCCAATTCTATGTTGAGGACACCCCTAATATTAAAGAATGTTACCTTTACTATTGGTGGGCTAATAAATCATTAATTAATATTTTGATCATTTAATGTGTGTTGAATGCAATTTATGAAATCTTAATTTTCAGAAAATCTCTTTATAACCTAACAAAATAATGATAAATAAATTTTAACTGTTTCGTCACAAATTAATATTTTATTACGCTATCATCACGTTGAGTATTTTTTCGATTTCATAATATCATATCATGTTGAGTATTTTTCTTAATTCATAATAATAGATATTTTATTAAATTACACTTATTATTCATAAACCAATTACTCACTTCATCCCGATTATACAGTCCATGAAGTCTAAAATTGTATTATTTGACTAATTTTTCTACCTTCATTTAATACTTAGGGTGTATTTATTGCCTTAATTTTCCTTAAAAATGTTAGTTTTCTACCTAAATTCTCACTTTCGTATTATTTATTTGACCTTTTTTACCTAAAAATTATTTTCCCATTTTTGGTCACGTGACCATATTTTCTAAGAAAACAAAGAAAATATTTTCTTGGGGGGACCAAGGTAATTAGTTTTTTAGGGAATTGGAATTTTATATTTCTTAAATATTGGACTATATTTTATTTAAAAAGTTACACTTTTTTTAACACCTTTTTTTTATGTTGGACTAATTGGCTCGGTAACTGTTAGCTATGTAGTAAGTTGCACTTGTTCCCCTCGTTCTCAAATTATATATATATTTTTTTAATTTTCTATTACAAGCCGTTTATTGATCTAAAACTTTATTGTCATTTCAAAATTTTTTCTAATTATACAACATTTTAAATCCAAATAACTTTATTCCGTTCTTATCTTCATGCACAAATCATCAATTTTGTGCAATTTCTTTTTGTTATAAGCTTGTATTGAATATTAGTAATTAGTAATCTTTTTTTCCCCATCGTGATTTGATTCGGTTCCAAATATAAACATCTATTGATGTGAAAATTAATGTTTGTACTTTGTTTGGTAACCATTTAAAAGAAGGTAAGAATTTAAATGGATTTAAAATTCAAATTTTGTATAAGTATCGAGATTTGATTGTGCCATGTGGAGGTAATGATTAAAATGATGTAAGAGTTTATGTCAAATCAAATATGTGGTAAAATATGGTGTTATCATGTGCCCAAAATTTAAAATTTAAATTGGTTGGTAAATTCGAGGTGTTTTTAATTGGTAGTCAAACATTCACTGTATCTTAGGCAAATGAAAAAAATATATTAACAAAATATGCATAATTAATTTTCATGGGAAAAAGTACAAATTGTATAGAAAATTGATTATTTTTTCAATAGTAATAATTCTTCAGGAGTGGGTCTCTGAGCGGTGCTTAAATGGCTGGTCTCAAATGGGTTATCTAAGGTCATCATTGACTCAAACTCCGAAGGAGTGATTGATGTACTCGCTAGAGAGGAGGATAACAGAATTTGGTCTCATTATCCACAATTGTAAGGAATTGTTGCAACGAGCCTCACACTTCAATGTTTACCATACTAGTAGAAGAGCTAATATAGTTGCACACATTTTGGCTAAGAGCTAGAAACTATTTTGATATTTGTACTCTTTATCACGCACCATCTTGGCTTTGTTTGGTTTTGAATTTGGATGGACTGGGTGACCGTTCTAGTAATGAAAAATTATCCTTTTGCCTAAAAAAAAATAATTCTTCAAGAAAAAAACCATAATAATAATAATAAATGCTTTCAAGTTAAAAAAGATGAAAAAAGACTATTTCTATGGAAAATAATATTTATCATACACTAAAAGATGAAAAAACAACAACTTCTAAGTGGAAAATTAGGTCAATCAAACATATGTAATCGATATTTCTCAAAAAAATAAATTTTAAGGAATTCAATTACTTGGAAAACATTTTCTTTCAATGCAATTTCCACCCTTGCAATCAAACGGACCCTTAGTTAAAACTATCAATTTTAAATTTTACTCATTAAATAAGAGTAAATTAGGAATAAGAATTGCAAAATATATATTTCTAATACAATTCTTAATTTACGTGAAGAAGGAAACTGAACTACATAATTAGGACGGAGGGAGTATATAATTTCTATGTAATGTTTAATATGTACGGATATATAACTTTTAGTATGTCATTTATTGATATTAATTTATAATAATACATGTTTGTTTTATTTTTATTTTTTTATTTTGGATTAAAATTGATCATTTAAGTTTAAATTTGTACGTCATAAAAACTAAATCGTTTACCACGTTTTTATGTATTATTTTAATTGGTCAAAATTAATATTATATCACTATTCCTATATTAAAATTACCGACATGATAAAAACTAAATGATGTATTTTGTTTTATGTATTATCTTAATTGCTCAAAATAAATACTTGATCATTATTAGTATGTTTAGTATTTTCCTACGTTCATAATAATTTTTGATTATATGTCACTTATACTATGTTAATTATTTATATTGATTTATAGTTCCTATTTGTTTAAATTAGATCATAAGACTTTAATGCTTCATCACTATTTATTATGTATGTTATTGATTTTACTGTACAATAATTATAATATATAAATCACATTAGGGTCTCAATTGATTTTACGCATGGGCAGTTTTATGTTAGAGTATCTAGGGTGATAAGTTGAGATATATTGAAGATTTTTCTATGTGATAAAGAAGGTCCATCTCCAAATTCAATTGTGAATGTTGTAGACAAGGAGGTTTTCAGGAATTTGAATTATCTTTTTGTCTTTGTGTCAATACGGTGAGTCATTTATGTCTCTCAGTGACAATTTCTTTATGTTTGTCTTATACAAGCATCTATTATTAGTTTATATAAATTTAGTTAATCATCTATTGTTGTTGTGGTTATTTATTAACTAAACTAAACTAAAACAAATCAAAATGGGATTTTTATTGTTGTGGAAAATTCAATAAACAAGACGCACTAGGAACCCAAATCCCCACTGAAGCGACCGAAAAATTTTAAGAATAAAATTTTATTAAATAAAAACGTGTCGCTATAATCTCACATATTTTAAAGAACGATCTTAATGCCCGTCTAGTTATACATATTTCAAGAATTTAATTAGATTTTATATTAAACAATTTTATTGTAATTCCAATTTTTCCTTCAGCCTATTAAGTTCTAGTCCAAATAATTTCTTATTGCAATATCAACTACTATTGCATATGAAATATATGTGCACTAAGATTCCCGTCTCGTACCCGAACTAGAAGTTTGTACAAGATACAAAGCCTATAGATGCCTCCCAATTATCATAATTTCATACGCACAACCTACAGCAAATCCGAGTTTCTCAAGTCGGAACCGGTTAGTCTCTCGCCCGACCTCTACTCCTCTTTAATCCCTACATACGAGTACACACTCCCATGAATAGATACACACACGGATTATCTTCTTCATATTCATGATAATCTTGTTAGACTATCATCAATGACAGCACACAAGATACAATCACAGAATTACAACGCTTATTTATGCATATTACCAAATTTCCACCAACAATACATTTACCGCATATATACACACACAAAAGACTACACCATATAGGCTTGAGATAGGCATATACGTGACCATCTCCGCCTCTGCATCACCCAGGCAGCCACCACTTTGTCACCCGCAGCCGTGGGTTCGCCGGAATCTTTTTCCCCTTACCGCATATATACACACACATAAGACTGCAACATATAGGCTTGAGATAGGCATATACGTGACCATCTCCGCCTCTGCATCACCCGGTCAGCCACCACTTTGTCACCCGCAGCCGTGGGTTCGCCGGAATCTTTTTCCCCGTCGTAGCAATTCTCGCCCTTGTCCCCCTTAAACCCACTGTAAACCATCATCGAGTCATACCCACGCACCTAGGAGTGTAGCAAGACGATTATCCATCACCCACCTTGCCGGAATTTTACTCGCCGACGTTGGTTTCTGCACACACGCACCATGTCTCGCGAACACACTGTTCTTGAATTCTCAATTGGGTTTCTGCCCAATTAGGAACAAATTGTTGGATTTGGATATTATATTAAATTGTTTTTGCACCAAAGTCCCTTCAATATCTTAAGACTACCTATCAAGTCCTAAATGTTTTTAATTTATTTAAACAGGGATTCACACACAACTGTCAAGATTTACACATCAGCTGTATAGGCTTGGAGTAGCTTACTGGCTGCGTCACACTTAAACTGTATAGAATTCCAGGGACTATTTGTAGAAACACATATCAACTATCGTGAACTGCAAAACAACTCATGTTGGCACTATATTTCAAGTAGATCCGTGTACGGATCATGAAGCAGCAAACCAAGATCACAAAATTAATGGCTAAAACCATGGAAGAGCCTCGTCTCAATGCCATATCCATAAGGAGTAATGTGTTTGTTCTAATTAAGATCAATAACTATGCAAAAGGGTTTTGCCACATCGCAAAAACTATGCAAAAGGCTATTAAAAGAAAACTATTACAAACGGGTTTTCCACAATGCCGGTGCTCATCTCATTGAAAGCGCAGTTGTTGATTGGGACACGTTCATCAGTAATGGCATGTGTTCCCACATCTACTGCACTTCCGATGCCCACCAAACATCTCAACGCGAAAATGACGTCTGCTGGTTCGTGGCCTACTGGGTTCGCCTTACATGTGTGGGCAAGACACGGATCGAGGCGATTTTGGGATGAACAACCCAATCGCTTTCATTGGTTACAGGATAGATGGCTTAAGAGTATGCCCCCACCAATTATGTATGGTATAGAATTGCGAACACAATGTGTACAAGGAGAGGCCTCTAGAACATCCGGCTCTTGTTGCATGTGCACATGGCATATGATTTAGTTGAAACTCTTGAGAAATACATGTCTTTTCACGCAGATTCACTGTGAAGCCACTGCCTGAAAGTCCAACTTGGACAGAATCTTCGTCAACATTATTAACACAAACACCGGTGCCCGCCATAAATGTTGCACGTAGGTGGGCCTCCATCTTCGGGGTTAGAAAAGATGAACATTCGTTGGCCTTAGTGTGCCATTCATGGAACCACTCCTGCATATTTCCACGTATATGCTCAATGAGGCATGTAATCGGGAGACAACGTGTATGGTTCAATACCGCATTCAAGGATTCAGCATTATTGGTCATCATAATATTGTATCTGTCTCTTGGTAAGTGTGCCCATGACCAGTTCTCAATGCTGGCATTCTCAAGGTATGTTGCTATTCTAGTGCATCTACCACAGAACTGTGACATTACCCGCTCAAACTCCCTAATGCGATAAGCCCTTACCGCTTGTTTAAACAACAACATGGCACTGGACTTCCTATAATTCTGCACCAGGTTTTTCTCCATGTGCCAAATACAACACCTATGATGGGACAATGGGAACACCTCCTTGATTGTATACTCGATACATGATTTTCTATCTGAAACGAAGACCAATCTCTCTGACTCCCCTACCACTCCCCTCATCTTGGACATAAACCATAGCCATGAGGCATTAGTCTCCTCGTCAATGACTCCCCAAGCAATGGGATAAATTTGTTTGTCTCCCCATCGTCAACGTATATTACCAGCCTGAGGTATGATAGAAACCCGCATATTAAGGCTCCAAATGCCAAAAAAAAATATAGGAAGCAGTTCTCGTCATCGGTCTCGAGATGAGTCACAGTGCAAGTTCTTGAAACTATCTACGGGATTGCCCTTGGCCAAAACCCAGGCTGTTGTTGTACCACGCCATGCTTTATTGTAATTGATCGTCACCCCCAACTCGTATTGAACTTCCGTGATTACCCTTGAGGAAGATAGGTTTGACTCTCTTCCTGTTCTGATATTTGATGTGAAAAGCTATTAATGTAACTCTGGCATGCTTTTGCAAATTGCGTCTAATGTCCATTGAGCATGTGTGCACGGAGTCAAAACTACAAACCTGGAGAAAATCAAAATGAGATGAGGGTAAATCAGTCATGCAATTGTTGTTGTCCAATGTACGAAATCAATTTTGTAGCTTCCACATAATGTATCATACATAAAGCTTCATGTCTATAGCATAGAGCCAGGAGTATGTTGCTAAGAAGGACGGCCCGCCAAGTAACCTATTGTCTACACAATAGCAATACAAACGTACAGGATTAATAACATACACATCTAATTAATTTTTCTCCAGCCTACAGTTGCTTATGGATACATAACCGAGGTAAATATAAAATGTTCTTCATAAATCTCAACTACTCTCAATTATCTTAATGAAGAAATTCCAACTAAAAGATAACCAAACGTAGACAATAATTACCACAGACAAGAGCTTCTTGTTGCAAGAATTATGATAAGCAAGTACTCACGGGTATTAGAGATCAAATTTAGGTTGTATCAAGTACAAGGCAAATGTCAAAGATAACATTTAGGTTCTATATAAGAGGCAAAGATAATCAAATCTTCATGAAATCAATTATGTGAATGAAGGGGCTCAAAGCAAGCAAATGGTCTGGGGTATAAGTGTTCAAATTTGTACCAATACAATAACCTAAAATTTGCATATATTTTGATTTGCATGAGGTTATATCTAAGTGTACACACCTTGAAGATGGTAGACTCTTTGATCTTCATGGCACGCATATGCCAATGGCAGTTGGCGTCCATGCAAATGGCAGTTATGCTCTGTTGGTTAGACTTCTTGATCTTGAACCTAAATGTTGGGTTAAGTGTGAGCAGCCGTAGTTGTGTCAACACCTCAGTCTTGTTGAAGAATAAACGGTCGTGTTCAAAATTAGTGGTAGTTGGGCACACATGGACAAAAACCAGTTGAGGTCTTCTGCAGCACGTATCTCTGCAGAGGGAATGTCCATTCGAGGTACTTTAAATGTCAAAGAGAAACCGTTTCGCTGAACATCTATGCTCAACTTTTCTACAATTCTGTTACGCAACTCACCAAGTGTGACACTGCCTTGTACCACAATTGAAGTGCTTGCACTACCACTCCACTTCCAATTGTCATCTATCCTTTAAAAATGACACCTGGTCGACAATATAACTCTAGCCATGAGCCGATGAATCTACAATAAATCTAGTTGTAAGTGGCAAAGAGTCAATGCAATAGTAAATCAAATAGAAGTAGTCCAAATGCCATGTACATAAATGTAAACAAACCCACTCACAATGCATTTTACTCATGATGTTTCAAGGAGATATTTTCGGTGGATTATAATATACGACTTTGCAAGTATTGTATCCCAACAGTATTTACCTATCTACGAAGTCACATTTTTCTTAACTGTGTAGTATTTAAAACTTAGGATTCGTATGAAAGTGTTTTTTCACATGTCGTTGCCAACAATTCTATTCAATTATGGTTTTTCCACCGGATCGGGTACCCTCCAGAATAATAATGCTCTCTACTGAATTTATTGTCCCAACCTAGTCGCATGAACACATTTCTGAATCTTTACTCAAATTCTCCTTTCAAAATAGATAGTGAGATCTACTTACGTGATGCCAATTATAACATACTACTTTCTCCATATATCACCCTGACCTGGAAAGGTAAGCAACCCGAGAAAGAGACAGTTACTAGAAAAAGGGAAATCATACGGCTTTCTCAATTACTAATTTCTTAAACTACTCATACCCTAAAAGCAATGCTAACAATAACAAGAAAGTCCGTTCCCATCCCTAATCAATATGTAATATGTACGTACGCAGCAAACACACTCCTTTCTAAAATATGTCAATTTGGTTAACTCTATATATATTTTTATTATTCTTTTCATAATATTTTCAATATAATGCTTCGTACCAATATTGAAGGGACTCAGCCGACACTTGACACTTGCTGTTGATAAATGCTTAAGTGTCTTGATTTCTACACCCATCTATTACTAGACCCTTTCAAAATTAGCAACCTTTAAGGCATTTTTACTTCACAGCTCAACAAATTCAGAATTGTCACATATGATCAACTTTTTATGGCAAAATGCAATCATTAACTGTTCAACTACGCACAATTACTTATACTGTTACTTTTGCTCAAAGCACATAAATCAACCAAATTTATTCAATGACTGATGGAATTGTTTTTAATTTTGAATAACGGCGATCCAAATTTCCATATGCGTCTTTTTTCCTATAAGCATAGATTTATTAGGCTTTACTACTATCAAATCTCGACATGTTGTTATTGCATTAGGCCATGCAAAAGATAGCAAGCTATGTCTCATGTTCAATGTTCATGCATATTCATATTCATATTCAACAGAAGTCTCAACAGCTTGTTTTGTAGAGATCGATGAATGACAGTTTTCTTGACAGTTCAAACTGTCTAGAAATCTAGTTTACCGACCACTTGACTCTTGTAGTTAGTTAACTAGGATCGTTAATGTTGTTTCCAGGTAATAGCAAGCAGATATCACCTTGTAATTAATGAATCATAAATGTCATTCATCCAACAAAATGAAAATTCATCACCTACATCCATAGGCATGATAAATGAACAACTCATTTATCACACACATTCAACCGGTTGTCCATGAAAGGGGTAGGATCATATTACTGCAACAGCATTAATTACAAGCAGATATCACCTTGTAATTAATGAATCATAAATGTCATTCATCCAACAAAATAAAAATTCATCACCTACATCCATAGGCATGATAAATGAACAACTCATTTATCACACACATTCAACCAGTTGTCCATGAAAGGGGTAGGATCATATTACTGCAACAGCATTAATTACAATACCATTTATAGGGAAGATAACTAACCTTTTCAGGAACCCAGGATCTAAAACTTTCTCAAACAATTGCTTCTCTAATTCATCGATTGGGGACGGGTTAAGCCTTGTTTTTTCTCTCTTCTGCGAGTATTCATGGAGCTGTATGTTTTCTTTTTCTGCTTTTTCTGTTCTTCTTCAACTGATTTTAGCATCATCTTTCTTTTTTTTTTCCCTCCTTGACCATTGGATTTTATGCTCCCATCGTCTCTCATCTGCCTTCCGGTTATTACCCATCGTGGATTGAAAACTTCTTCTATCCAAGAACATGAATTGCAGACCTTTTTCCCCTTTCCCGGCTCTGTACGACCCTATTCAGCCATGACGGAGTGCTGTATACAGGTTCAACAGCAGCTAAGTGGTTTTCATGTAATTTTGTTCTAAATGTGGACATTTTTTAACTGGTTTTCAAAAAGTGCCATTTTTTAACTTTGGTTTTTATTTTTGGCCATTTCAAAAATTGTCCCTTTTATTTACCCAAAGACCAAAGCCAACTCTTTTTTTTTTTTTGGGACTTGGACTAGGCCCGAAGTTGGGCTATGCCCGAACCCAAGGTGGACCTCCCCTGGGTCCGCCGCTGAATACCTTGATTTTATAGATTTCGTTAGGGCCACACAACAACAACAACCTCCTATAGATTCTCTAATAGATGAATTTGTTAAAGTAAAAAATCGTCGGGTTCAACTTATTTTTTAGCCTAATATTAGCTTTTGATTTGTTGAACATTTTTTGTAATGTACCTAACTTTGTGCACTCTTTTGAAAAAATAGTTTTTATATAAATGAGTTTTTGATATTTTGTTCTGGCTAAGGGAAAGCCGACATGCTGGCTACGACCCTGTAGCCATACTTGCTTTTTCTTGCTCGCAATTCTTCTCTCCTGTTGACGGCCACAAATTATGGGCTCTCCTTTTACTTTCTTCTCTCTTGAATTTTATGGTTCCTCTTTTGGTCCCTGTACGCATTTACATACCCACCCCCTATAGAAGCTTACAGCCGGCGGCATCAGAAATGGCGAATGGATGAAGGGAGAAAGAGAATTTGGTGAAGGACTGACATTTGAATTAATTGATTATAGGAATATCTCAATGCAGGGAATTTGAGCAAAGTATCAAGAAAAACCCTTCTCATTGAGAATACTACTCGTACAACCAGCTGCGTTTGGTAATGATCATCTCTTGCTTTATAGAAGTAAAGGAATTTTTTTCCTAGATTGTAAATCATAATTTGCACCATTACATGGAGAATGGGAATTAAAGTAAAAGAATTACTTCATTTAGGGAGAATGAGATCATGGATTTTCATTCTTCTAAACATTTGAAACTAGTTCTTTAAGTAGTTGTTAAGGTATGCCTTTTATCTTTTAATGGTTAAGAAGAGAGAAGCTTGAAACCAGTTCTTTAAGTAGTTGTTAAGGTAGGGTCCAGCTATGGAAACAAGGCTGGATTCCGTTACGGAACTCGGTCTCCAATCACAGGCTGACACCTCACCTGATACAAGTAAAGTGTCAGCATCTTATTGGAGACCGGGCTCCATAAGGAACCCGGCCCTGGTTCCTTAGAGTTGGCCATTAAGGTAAGCCTTTTATCTTTTAGATGGTTTAGAAGAGAGAAGCTGATAATTTCTTCTCTTTCATTTTTTGTTTTTTCCTTTTTATTATTATTATTATTATTATTATTATTATTATTATTATTTCCCCCCTTTTTTGGGGTTTCACCGTGAATGAAAGTCAATTTCATGACTCATCCAACAATTGAATATGACTGTTTTTGTTTGGTATAAAATGTGAAGTTCTAATCATATTTTTAATAATTTGATATATCCTCGATACTAGTCAAATGCTGTAAACCAATGTGCAGTGCCATTGATGATATCAAGAATCTCTTGTCACTCATGTTTTTTAATTAAAAGTGTTTGACAAGTACTATATAATACGTATGCAACATGATAATTAATACACGCACAACTTCCATTTTCTGTTCTACTTTCGTTGGAACATGATAAATGGAGAGTCTTTTTCAATTCCCTTTGCATAAAATTATTTTTTCTTTTTCTCCATGAAGTGGACTAGAAGTTTCTTATGATATACTTTGACTTTTCATTGATTCACTTTGCTAGGACATGTGTTCCTTTGAAAAAACTTGCTCATCTTATAGATATGTTTAAGTTGGAAGCTTTTTGTTCATTCTCATTCTCTCTTGGCAATCAATCTCTTCTCAGTATAGCTATTAATTAACTCAATATATGTTTGCGGGAAAGAATTTGGACTTTCAAGCATTTAGAATCCTATTTGTCACGATGATCTTTTTGAATGGTTAGTGTTTTTAATTTTAGTACATAATGAAAATATATTCTTTTCATTTAGCATGTGGATTGATATGTTATAGATGTGAATGTTTCTTCAGGAATAGGATGAATTGTTTCAGTGCAAATGTGGAAGTGAGTGCCTAAAATTATCAGGAAAGTTGCCCAAAATGAGAAATTTGTAAAGCTGGGTGACTTCATATTTCGAACATGTAGTCTTGGAATTTCTTTAAGGTTGGAGATATATGATGTGATTAAACTTTTAATTCATCACTCATTTCAATATGCATAGAGTAAATGCGGTTCTTTTTTTTTTGGGGGGGGGGTTGGGCGTGGGGGGTTATGTTCTTTACTACTTCATTTGGTACGAAAACCGATGCGCATGATATACTAGAAACACCAAGCTAGATTTGAAAATTGGAAGTCACGTGTGCAGAATTGTGTTGTACAAACATCTTAATTTGAGTTTTGTTAAGACACAGTGCTTTGCATATTTCTTTTGTAGGGCACCATTTTGCTCTTAAAAGGAAATTTGAAATGCAATTGGAATTGGAATTTTCCATTTGCTACGTGGTAGAGTGCATTTTTGCAGCATTTGCTTATTGGATTCTTTACTTACTGTGTACAATTTAAATAATACAGTAATGTTCTTCATAGTAATTTAAGACAGAATTGTTATCCAACTTCTTTCACTGACGTATTTTACTTGTAATCCCCCCGCCCCCACACAAAAAAAAAAGAGAGAAATTTCCCTATGTTGTCTTGTATAAACAAATATGTAAAAGTGTCAATATGATGTTTTAAAAGTGAGACTCTTGTTTGTTTTCATGTAAGGCACTAACCTTGAAAGTGACGTCCTCTTCAAATATTAATTGTGGTAACACATAAGATACGGGTAGACAAAAATAATCTAACACTATATGTATGACACTATATGGTTATGTGGCGTGCATCAAACCACATTACCTGATCATATGACACCATACAATGTCATATCATATGGTACTAGATCGAGACTCCATAGTTAGATTGATGGGTTGTTACCCGGTGCTTTTAACATGAAAAGATCTAATTGGCTATAATTTAGTAATGAGCAAGTAATGATTGAATATATGCGTGAGTAAAGAAGGTAAATCAGTAAACATTACATTAATGTAAATTATTTATCAAGATGTAACCAAGTTATGGTTTTGACACACGAAAAAGGCTCTTGTCACGTCACTTTGGAAGTAAACCTGCCATAGATTATCTTATTTTAAACAATATTTCCACGGGGTTTTATGTTATTTATGTTCCCTCTAGATTTTTTCATGTCCTGCGTCCGACAACACAGCTCCATCTTTTCTGCCCTTAATTTTTCAGTCTTATGAATGGATTTGCTGGGTGGACTGATAGTGTAGCAATAACTACTCCCAATATTATAAGAAAAAGTTATGCAATTGAGTCTGAATTGAGTCTGAGCGTCTATACACATTAGTAGTATCCGAGTCTCAAAATATGAACTTTTTATGCTTTAAGCAATATGAACTTTTTATGCTTTAAGCTGACTATCGCTCCTTGAGTACAGTAAAAACATAGACTGATGTTTGAGCAATAAGTCAAATAAAATCTTACAATTTCATATGACCGGAACCTCCTCTAAGTGAGCCATAAAGTGGTCGAGATCTCCGGAAGCTAAAAATATCTTCTATTCGAGCAGTATTTGTTTCAGCAGCTTCTGTAATGTCTGTCTTGTACTCTGAAGAATGTGCGTTCCCGTAAACTCGCACACTTAAACCCTTCTTTTGTGGAGTGCCAACTTTAATATACTCGTCGAAAAAATCAACCAGTTCTTTTTGGGTCAGTTGCCTCAGCACTTCAACCTGTTTCATCAATATAAATGTCATGGTAAATCCAAGTACTTATTTGCTCATATATACTCGTCTATCTGGGCTTAGTTCATCTGATAAAACTTAAGTCATTTGCAGATAAGTAATACCAATTCAAAGTCCGTTTTATTGAATTATCAAACCATTTTATGTCAATAAAAAATTGAGTATTTGCAAATATATAGATATCAGATCTGGAGACTGATTTTTGAAACTATCAGACCGTTTATATCATTATCAAATATTCAGTTACACATTAGTATATCAACCTTCATACCTCACGCTCTCTCCTATCAAATTTAAGGGTGCCATCAGATATTTCCTTCCAGTAGAATCCAGCTTCTTCTCGCAGATTTTTGTGCTTCTCTAGCTTCATATCGATAAGTGCATTAACGTTGCTCTGCATAATATACAGATCAGAAATTGGATGTCATGGGGGTTTTGTCAAATAAATTATTTTTAACCTCAAATGAAGCATGAGTACAACATAATCAATGGTAAAAAATCAAAAAGAACACATGATGGTAATAGCTACCACCACTTGGAGAAATAAAACAAAATAGAAAAAACAGGAGACAAGACTTTCTGCAGACACGCCACAACAGTACAATGAAACAGACAAAATGACATGAAGAGTTTTCCTTCCCTTGGAAAAATTTGTAACTGCACCCAAGATTTCAGTCAACAATTTTCGTTCACTTCTAGGTACATTTTCTCTCCTAGAAATTTGGATTAAAAGACATCTGTGGGGTGAAAGTCTCTTCTCTTTGTTTTTGTTTATTTCTTTTCCAGCTTTGTCCAGTTTATCTACCTGAAGCTTCATTTTCCCTTCCATTATGATTTATGAAACTGCCATCTTTGTTTCACACCTTTCTAATGGTTTCAGACTTCATAAGTTGCAAGCGGATGCAAAAATCTTGACAGGAAGTTCATAATAGCAATAGCAAGCAAAAGCATAGAGCCATTTTTCACTTTTACTTTTAAAAGTAATGCAAAGTGAAGGTAGAAGGTCATAGCCATAACTAAAAACGCCTGGAAGAATGCAATGATAGAATTTGCCGTCAATGGTACCTTAAATTCATCAGTGGACATCTCATAGAGCTTAGTTTCAAACATCTTGAGAAAAGATTCAACTCTCAAATCAAGTTGCCTTGGACCCTGTCAAGAACAACAAATTGGTACATGAGGACCACAAGATAATTCTAGAAAGAGTAATGCTATTTACCTACATCTCCAATCTAGTTGATAGGTTCTCATTGAAAAACGAATAGGCATCCTTGTGTATGTGCACATACGCAAGTCTTCAGTTTCCAATAAGGGGATGCCAATTATACTCGAGATCCAGTCTATATAAATAGCACTATTCTTCTATAGAAGGGCAACAAAACCATGTATTTCACATATGACGATAGTGAGACATACTTGTGCAAAAACTGTACAATAAAACCTCGATAAATGATCCGATAAATTAACAACTACGACTGAATTATAAAATTCTACGGTCCCTAATTGGACACTAAATTAAAACCTCATTCAATGCATAAGACATTAATTCTTTTGGAAACCCTTTAAGGCCCGACAAATATATAAAACAATTACTGCTTAAATTCATAAGAATACAAATTACTAAACAGTTTTTTTCCTCCCTTTCCAATTCACCTCTTTTTCAAAAATTTAATGCACACACCATTTGGTACAGAGAGAGAGAGAGAGAGAGAGAGAGAGAGACACACACACACACACATATATTGTCATCTTGAACAATGGAATTATGCTAACAATTGTAAAATGCCTCTTTTGAAGAAACATTTGTTAAAATGTAGCTATCATCTTAATTGTGATCATCATCAATTGGTGTATGGGGTACTTCTTAGATATAACTAAGTTAAGACATTGCTCAACATTATCACATTCTATACTGTGGACCAAAATGGGTTCAAACAATCCATATTAATTCCTTAATCTTCACTAACTTTTTTTCTGCTTACTATTAAAATTTGATTTTCACCCCATTTTTTCAAATGTAATATGGTAAAGTATATAAAAGTTATAAAAACATAAAACACTTAATAAATTAATAAAGTATCAATTTATCCATAAATTAATAACTTATTCATTTATCGATAAATTAATAACCCCTTGAAAATAATACTTTTTGTTTGTCCCCACATTATTATTTTATCAAGTTTTTACTATAATATACATTTACTTTGTTTGCATGAACTAAGTTATTTTACCTTTACATTGGATTGGATGATAATCTGCACACCGCGGACCCCATGATCATTCCTGGAGCAGATGAAAATTATTTTATGTAAGGCACAAGGAGAAAAAGAAATGTTTCGAAATGAAAGGACGGGGATAAAATTGATGAATTTTCTACCTCTGCATAAGAACAGTAATGTAACCAAGTTGTTCAACTGATCTAAGCTGGTGGAAAGCAGGCTGCTTTGCTATCAGAGCAAAAAGCTGGAGTTTAATGTTCATTTTGAAATCATCCTGATTCACCTATATGTTTGGCAAATTCAAAGAGTCAAAACTCTGGGACATATAAACCAGAAGATATTTCAGTCATGATTTATGAAAGAAAGAAGAGAAACGCTTTAATGAACAGTCACACTAAGCATTAAACAGAATGTTTCTAGAGAATCCTATCAGAAAAATGAAAAATGCACACTCATAGAGAGTCCCCAGCTTCCCCCTTCTTCCAGAAACTTGATGCAACTGGAAAATATCTAACTCATTTCTAACTAGAGCATCTCATTCACATTGCTCCTTCCACTGTCATGTGTATGCACAAAAATAAACATTATAGAATCCTATACTTCACAACTCCATGCCTTATTTCAAGATATTACAAATCATCATGGGGATACACAAGCATGGCGAACATTTTCCTTTTATTGATGTGCTACTCTCCTCCTTTTCTCCCTCATTTTTGCTTTCCCGGGGGATAGGGGTACACATTCTTTCTATGCAGTACTTCAATAAGTTATCTACTTTATAAAGTCAAAAATCATGAATTCAGGAAATTGTTAAAACCACAAAAAAGAATTATGTGAAATTCAAACCACAAAAATGAAGGAAAATTTACAAATAGTTTGTACTTTTCCAATTTATATTTTCTTTCTAATTAAGAAACCATAGAAAATCCACGTATAACAAGTTGGTAAAAGATTTACAACTATATATATTATAATAACCCCTAATTCCCTCCCTTTTTACCTCATAATTTTACACGCCAGAACTATTTGGAAGATTTATATGATTTCATGAATATTACATATTTATTCTACAAAATGTTTATTTAGTGACTCAAGCATTAAAAACATGGGTACCGACAATACCCTAGTGCTCAACCCCAAATTCAAGAACAAAAAATGTAAAGTATATGTACGTAAAACCAATCAGACTTCAGAAAATCAAGAAAGGAAAAGTATGTAGGATAGTTGACAGAAGCCGGAATAAACTCTATAATCTTCAACAGTGAAAAGAATTCTTTACAAATTACAACATTAATAAGAACCAGGCTTTGTCCTTATGTACTAAACTCGTGGGAATAAAATTTAGAATTTTGAGCAATTCATAATCTCGATCGACTTGGATCTTTTTTTTTTTTGATTATCTAAACTTGAATTGACAAGCTTAATAAAAGAAATCGGCAGCAAGTTTAGAATCAGAAAGAAGTGGAAGACACAGTCTTGTGATTAACTACAAACAGATGTGAAGGTTAACTATGTAATCAATTAAAAAATTTATTATCTAAAATCATTAAACGATGAATTAAGAATTAGGAAGATGTAGAGGGCATTTTTGTCCGAAAATGTTTTTCCCTAATGGGCCTTTTATATATAGTACATATATAGATAAGTATTACTACAGGAAGGATATGAGAATAAACTTCTGCAGATTCCTAATAAGAAATCAAAATTACCGCAATTTATTGAGTAACATGATAACTAGTGATCAACTTCAAAGAAGGACGACATGACTCGGTCAATTAGTGTACTAGAAAAAGTATAATCTTGCCATGAAACCAGAATCTGGTTCTATTGTGGAACCAGAATCATGCGAAATTGGATGCTACCTGAGGGACAGGTGTTTTATTTCAATTTGGTCACATGATTATCCTTGTTCCCAGTCCATAAGGGAATCAGATTACGACTCCAAAATATTTTGGGTGATAAAATGTAGATAATATAAACAAAAATATAGTAAGACCTGTAAGCCACTCCCCATGGGTGGCAAGAAGTGGACGGGTGGCAAAAAGTGGACACCAATCTTTAAAAATTCTACGGTCATTCATAAAAGTTGGTTGTGCTTAATGATGTAGAGTATGGGCAGAGTCCCTTGAAATGTAAAAATGTTTGACCACCATCCATTAATTTGGTAGTCTACTTTCTCAGGCAACCAAATGCTTGAAACTTGAATAGATACCTTTGTGGAAGCTAGTTCATAAGAAGGATTTCTAGCGTTCCTGGGATACAAATTCCTAGTAGAATATATATAATTATTTATTGCATAATATCCGGCCATGTAGAAATTAACTTTAAAAGAAGGTAAATTAATCATTAAACAATTTTACTACAATAAAGACCAAAATCATGAAGCCTGGCTAGTGTAAAAATTATGGAAAAATTATACTGAACAGAGCAGTAGAATGTGGTGAATATTTAAAGAGGTTTTCAAATGTGTGGTTGTAAATGAGTTGTCAAATTAACGGGTAGGTGGAAATTATAATTTTGCCATAATCTGACCCAAAAAAGAGAATCAAACACCCTTTTAGCATTCAAGTTTCTTACAAACCTGAATGTAATGTATAAGGGCAGAATTTTCGTCACTTGGATTTAGGCCTTCAGCACTGTAAAAGTAATGTATGCCCTTTTCGAGATTAACAACTCTCTTCGTCAAGTGCTGAGATGCAAATAAAGCTTGAGAAACAGGACAAGGGCCCTCGAAAAAGACATCTTCAATATGCTGGATAATTGACTCTGCTTCATTTGGTTCAATGTTCCCTAAATAGCAAATGAAGAAATGGTGAACAGCTAACACAAGAAGCCAAAAGAGCAGGAATACTATAGCAAAGAGATTAATTAGAACCTGCTAAGTAGCATTCCAAAAAGGTCCTTGAGAGCATCAGCGGATAAAATTTAACAAGATCATCAGCTTTAAGATGTGGAAGAACCTCAAGTTCATCATACCAGGGCCATGTTTGATCTTGTAGTATTAATGAGCACTGGTACATAGCTTGCTGATATGGCTGTTGGAACTTCACATTCTGATATTCCTTTGTGACCAGTTCCTAGTTAATGGCAAAATAAAGGCAAAACAGAGAGAAGACAATCAGCAATTTTTCATCAAAAACAATTTCAGAAGAGTACTGATTTTGGGGAATGCTTATAAAATAATTACTAATCCAACTGTCAAAAATAGTATACATTTGTCAAACAGATCAACCTACATCAGCAAAGCAAATACAATATTCGGTGCGGGAATATTGTAATAGGCATTCGACCTTGTGGACGATGGCTGAACTTTGAACAGATAAATAAACACCTTCAGGTGCCTCTAAATAATGATATTACTTAAGAGAAATGCTAGACTAACATAATTTAAAACATATAGGATCACCCAGTGAACACTTGGCAAGATCTTGCTTGTCTAATATAACATCACTTTTAAATCAATGGAAATCACATGGGTTACATATGTCTATGCCAAGCTGTACGTTCACTTTTTAATGTACAAGTAGTTTTATCTTATTACTTATGACAAGAAAGTTCTTTTAAGTTCAGAAATTAAAAAATATAATTAGAGGTGCAATTCACGAGATTCCCATTTCAAATATTACACTAACTTTTTTTCTGACGGGATATAAGTTTGACATGAAAAATAAAAAAAAGAGGCTGTGTTTACATATATCTCGAGTAATTTCCTTGTAATTTCCAATAGTTACGTGGAGTACACAAGTTAGGGGAGGCTGATGGTAAAATATTGTTTACATAATTTACTCTGCCGATGTCAATGGTTTCTAGAAGCCACAAAGTCTCGTCTAATGTATTTCATCACGCTGGAAGAACTCTCTAAAGAACATTAATTTTCAACAATGATAGAATGACATTTTCCAGAGGAACCTAATTAAAGGTTTCTTCCTTTACTGGCATATCCTAAGTTGTTTTACCCGACACTTTTGGCATAAAATGGGAGACGAGAATGAAAATGTTGCCTTAAAATCCACTAGGAATTTGTAAACACTTAATTATTTGAACATCACAATTTACGAAAAAATGCCACAAACATTAACAAAGTACACGACTAGGTTATTATGGGTTGAAGTTATTGTCAAGAGCTCTACATGCTCATACAAATGACTAATAACTATTCTTGTAAAACAATTTGATATCGAAACAAATACAGTGTAATCAAATCGTGTATGCCACTTATTTCAGCCCATCATGATCAAACCGTACTTATATATATATATATATAAAAATAGATATATATATATATATATATGGGGGGGGGAGAGAGAGAGAGAGAGAGAGAGAGAGAGAGAGAGAGAGAGAGAGCATTTATATATAAATATAAAACCCCATTTATTTACTGGCAGCAAGTACTTAAACTAGATACATTCTCAGAATAGCAAGCAGTTAATCTTTTACCTTGATGACAGAGAATCTGTCAGGCTTTACTTCAAAATTCGCAATTCTTTCAATTACAGTCTTCAGTAAGACCCTCAATTTGTGATTGTATCCAAGCACAGTGACCTAAAGATGAAGGACATGACATAAAAGAGAAGAAAAATGACCAGAGGGTATAATGGGAATAAATATATTATCAAGTGGGACAATTGACCATGAAATTTAGACATGTTCACAAGATTCAAAGAGGGGACGGGGGAAAAGGAGAAACAGGTTGTAGTATAGGTGGCTGATTCCAATATGAGTTTAAAGTTGTTATAACAGGGCAAATTCATTGACAATGTTGGTTTCTAGCAGTCTGAAGATTCTGCAACAGAAACATGAAAGGAAGCTGAAATTTGTTACTACAAATTAGTGAACCCAGTTTTATCGGAATAAATTTGAAGGCAGCCTCATGTAACCTTTTCTTTTTTCAAGATTTCATTCAGTTCATCACTACATCTATTAGAAGATCCAACAAACGAGATTCTTTGCAATCACATATGTTAATTTTTCTAGCACTCCTTATTCCAAGTTTAATTTAATTTTTTCTAGAACGCGTTATTCCAAGTTCCAAAAATTGAACCTAAGAGAGGTGTGGCGTAAAAATTCCTGTACCTTTCTGCATGCAAAGCAACACCAGCACAATCCGGGACACAATAATCTAATAAGTGGCCATAAACCTTGCAACAGAAATATAAATCGGCCAAAGTTTCCCGGAGACGCAAAGTTAGACCTTGCTAGACACTGTTCTGTTAATGATCATTAACAGAGAAAATACTTTATATAAACTCTTTCCCCACATCTCTGGCTCTAATGCTGAACATAATTTTGTTAAATCATTCTACAAGTCCCAACTAATACATTATTAAGTCATTATTAAAGACATCTACTGTGAGTTACGTACAATATGCTGTTCTTTACTAACATCTATAAATTCCATAAATAACAACTAGGAAAAGGTCAATCATCAACCAAGAGGATAACAAATAACTACAGTCACTTTTCCTCCCCTTAAGAACAGGTTAAAAATTTTAAATGAAAAGCTATTTGCATCTAAAGCGGCAGTTCCTGATTGGCTGGGCAGTCGGGCAGAGATTGTTCCAAGGGAATGCAGACATGGTAACGAAATCCAGATCGCATACGCCGGAAGAAAGGAGTGGTTGGGGTTAGAAATTGAACTGGCGATGTGTTGTGCATGTGTGTCGGTCAGATGAACTCAGAGAAACGTGGCTGAGAAAACATAATGGGGGGCCTGCCCAGGTTAGCAAATAGTGAACCCCCAACAACTAATTTGGGAGGCCAGAATCAACTGAGTTGACCACCAAAAACCCAGAGTCAAAAGGTTATATTGGATATAAAATTTCCATATATGAACAATTCTGAATAATATGCCATTCCAAGTTCTGTTTTGAATTCATGAAACCAGAACAATAGAAGATTGCTTTCAATTGCACTAACGGAAACAGATGACTTCAAAAAGACTCTTGTCTAGTTGTCTCTCAGATTCAACGAATTCATACGGTGGACTTATTAACGGAGCACCAGTATCAGTTCTCAAACAGGTCGTCCTTTACAGGGTTAATTTTGACCACAGTGAAACTTCAGCTTCAATCTTGTCATTCTCATAACCAGATCCAAACCCAACTACAATTATAACAATATTTTTCTCGAGTTGTAATTTCTGGCCACATATAAATAACAAAGAGGGAGACTGAGCAATAATACGAGAGGTTGAGAAGCTGAAGTTCTATCATCATCCAGTATCAGATTTCCAAAATCCTAAATTATCTCTTTCCATCTACCTATAACTTCAAAAACTTGTCAATGCTCCATCTTTAGCATTTCTTAACTCATCGGTAAATAAAACCTTCACTAAAAGTGTCACTTACTACTGAGAAAGTTCTATCACACAATACTCAATATGCTGCAACAAAATACATGGAAAATGTAGGACATCGCAATATACAATAATAAAAAATCAAGCACGTAAAAAAGCATGTACATTAGAGAGAGAGAGAGAGAGAGAGAGAGAGAGAGTACTTGAAAACCATAGTCAGTATTGCTAACTCCATAGTATAGTCCAGCAACCTGTGCATCGTAAGCTGAAATATGCCAGAAAAGTGAAGATGATTACTTAAGAACTTGTGCGGAGGGAAAAATCTCAAGGTGATCGCATAGACAATCTGGCAGTTTTATGCATGACAGTAGGGAATGCTGAAGTAACTCTTTCATCAAGCAAAAAAGATACACTTCAATGGTCATTATTTTCCATCACTTTCAGAGACTTACCATATTCATTCAAGTAGTCCATCAACAAACGCGTAAAAATTTCAGTAAGAACTTCAGATTCAGGCGAAGTTCCAGTGAGAGGACAATTAAAATCTATCTTAACATAGGCCTTAGGAGTAGAAAATGATGTATCTGGCTTGTACCACAACCTTGAATATGATGATTTTCTCAGCAAATGTGGAAGTTTTATCTGGTCCAAATGTAAAAATATATTAGATAGCTAAAGCATTCAACCTTCATTTGTAAAAACTATTGAATTCAATAATCATTTGGGGAAAGCAAAGCATTGACATACTTGTTCCGAAACATACTTAAGAGACAAGTCAGTAGGAATGAACACATTAGGGGCAGGTAGATGCAGATGTTCATTATGAGCGCTCTGCATATATTGCTGCAAACCAGTAAACATTTTAGCTTAACAACCCATGATTAGGTAATCTTTTGACTTCGGGATGTACTCCATGAGGGAAGAACATAACTCACAAAATTAAGCAACTAACCTCAATCATGGAACCAGTTAATTTCTCTGTAGTATATGCAGTCCCATACCAGGGCTCTTTCAAGTCTGTTAGACCTTCAAACTTTGTCGACTCCCAAAATATTCTGTTGGAAGTATATTATGTAAAGATAATGAACAAATCTTCAGAAATATAATCCTGAGCGGGGAAAAGTACGATAACACAAGCAAGCATCATCAAACGATAGTTGCTTGCAAACTTAACTCCACTTGGAGCATTTCTAGTAGATTTTTTGTTTTTTTATTTTTTTTTTGGGGTGGTGGGGGGTGGGGGTTGGGGAAGCTAACAGAGGGGCCAAATTTGGCCCCTCCTTTGTGTTTTCCCCCAACATGCTAAAATTCCCCACTACTAGAAATGCTCTTAGCATTCTATTTCTATGTTAAGACAGAGAAACAGCAACAGAATGAGTGAAAATGAGTCGATGAGACCTATAGTACATATGGGTTCCATGACATGTGGATGTGACTGGTTAGACCAATTTATATTTTTAGTTAGGTATAGAATGCTAACCGGGTTTGAATTTGTGAAAGATATCTAAGAAGAAACGCCAGAGAGTTCAATATAAATGTGACATTCGTGCATATGAAATGTAAGGGATCTTGATAAAAAAATGAAAAAAGGCACCATGGAAAAGATATATAGGCTGTGACTTGCATTGGAAACCAACTTTAGTTTCTAATAACTCAATGCAAGAATTAATAGTCTACAATAAACATTAACAATGATATGGTTCTTTTGCCATTGACCATCCTTAATGCCTTTATTACTTGGACTTCCCCACAGGCATCAGCTGTGGTCTGTGTCCAAAATTTTGGTCAATCAACCTTCCAAACAGAGAATATATTTTGCATCACTTTCACTATTTTTGTGTAAAATGATGTATACTGTATAAATTCAGAATAAACATTTTCACATTATTGTGTGTTAACAAGTGAAAATATTCAGGATCTTACCTAACATTGTATGGGGTGAGCTCTTTCAACGCTTTCTCAATAATGCCTGGATTGAACTTTGAAGGCAACGATGAACCCACCAGCCAATCTTTTGGAGGATAAAACTGGATTACAATTTTAGAAGGAAAAAGGAAAATTATAGCACAAAATTAGCCAACCAAAAGTCATCAGATCACAGGTATATACATTCAAACCCACAACGAGGAATCTATTAGGGAATATTATGGTCAAAATATAATAAAAGACGGACTGGTAGCAACATAACAAAAAGTAAAATTAAATTAGAGATCCGACATACAGGGTCTGTAAGGTCCTAATCTTACTTGCTGCCATCAGAAAATAAAAATTTACAGAGGGAATGGCATATATTTATCATCTAGTCATGGAGATAGATAAGCTAGTTAGTATGTTATCATGATTCTAGGCTGCAAAAGAACTACACTATCTGTGATCAAGTGTGTGTAAGGCTGATTCGCCGTGATGTATTATCATGCCGTAATCCACAATGTAAGTTACTTTGGGTTGTGCACAAATACAAATTCAATTGGTCAGCAAGACGAAGTAATTTCTGGTAAATAAGACAAAATAGCTAAAAGCTGAAGCCTTATAGAACCTTTACTTGAATGTATTGAAATTGATTATTAGAATGTATGCCAAGCCTCTGTCGTATAAGGAACGTATGTAATATTAATAATGAAAGAAAAATAATCATCTAATCCTTATAACAGAAGGAACACAATTACCGAACATAAACAGTAAAAATGGAAATAAACAAAAACCTAAAAGTAGAATTCCTAAAAATGAAAATAAACAAAGCGTCCATTTGCAAACTCATTTACTGAGTTTTAAGGAGAAGTAAGAGAATGAGTGGAGTTGAATGGTGGAAATTTGTGTAGTACATGCGGGTCCCAGAATATATGTGGATGTGATTGGTCTGACCAATTTTTATTTACAAATAGAATTGATTTGCAAACATGGGCAAAAACTTAAGAGTATAATTCCTAAAAATGAAGACAAATAAAAACCTAAAACTAGAATTCCTGGCTAGGTAATCAAATAAACTAGTAAAATCTATGTCCTACCTATAATGGGATTAATATTTTCTACGATACAAAGATACTTTAAGCCTACATGTCTGTCTTAGAGATTGACACTCCACAGACACTACAAGACATGGGTCCAATGAGCCATATGTACGGGTCTTACTGTCTATGCATGCTTTAAATGTCCAAACACTAAAATATTGTAAGGAAGTTCCCAGAGCACATATTCAATATGCATGTGTTGTGCCCTAATATGAAAAGATACAAAATGAAAGTACTAATATACAAAAAAAATTTTATTTAAGATGGTGTATGATTATGATTCTTTGAGAACTGATATTGAGAAAAAAAAA